>JAVJIF010008199.1:0-190967 GCA_038442645.1 Agave tequilana
TCACATTGGCTTTTTGAGATGAATTTCTTGAGAAGCTTGCCAATATTTTTGTTAAAGGCTTTCGCAAAGCCGTTAGCAGCTGGTAGTATGCCGTTGAGGACACACTCTGGATTTTGAACTTATTGCAGAACCTCTGAAAAGCCTAACTGACGAATTGGGGCCCGTTGTCGTGGATAATTCGTCGTGGCACATCAAACGATAGATGACGTGATGTTTAACGAATTAATTACATCAGATGTCTTTACTTCCCTCAAAGGGATAGCTTCGGCCCATTTAGAGAAGAAATCGTTATAATTAGATGAACCCGAGTCCTTTGGATGATGGTGGGCTTATAGGGCCGACTACGTCCATCCCCCACATCTCAATGGCCAGGTAGAAGTTGTAGAGTGAAGATACCCTGGTGCTTGATGGATAAAATCACCATGGATTTGACAGGCGTGACATCGTTTGGCATAAGTGATGGCGTCAGGGATCATCCTAGGCCAATAATATCCCAATCTTCAGAGTCGATTCTGAAGTTTTGGACCAGGTTGATGAGCTCCACACATGCCATCATGCGCTTCTTTGAGTACCTCCTGCGCCTCTTTTCGTGACAGACAGCGAAGAAAGATCCCGTCATGCGATCGACGATACAGTGTTCGCGTGATCGCATTATAGTAGAATTTGAGGGCTTTCCTTCTAATGACGGACGCTTCTTTGGATCATCAGGGAGGATGTCGTACAAGACATAGTCAATGTAAAGGAATCACCAATCCCTAGGCTCTGGAACGGCTGACGACTCAAGAGCTTCTTGACTTGACAATCTCCTGTCGGTTTTTGGTGATCTTCAAAAGCGATTCTTGGGCAATATAAGTCGTGGCTGTAGACAAGTATTTTCTCTACTACTCCAGCTGGAAGGGCTAAAGAGGCAGTGAGAGATGCCAGTGCATATGCATGCGCATTTTGCTGGCGTGGTACATGATCGATGTAAAAGTTTTCGAACCCCTCGGCCATAGAGATAGTTGCCTTATAATAGGGTATTAAGTCTTCATGTCTAACTTTGTACTCCCGCGAACTTGGTTAACGATGAGTTTAGAGTCACCATATGCCTCGAGATTTTAACGCCAATCTCATCGGCGATTTGCATTCCAATCAAGTGGGAATTGTATTCCGCTACATTGTTGGAGCAGGGCTCGGTTAATGAGAAAGCTCGAGGAATCACATAGTTCTGTGGGGAGATGAGTACTATCCCCACTCGGCTATGACATGCCCTTGCGGACCTGTTCTTGATGCACCTTCGAAGAAGAGTTGCCACACTTGTCTTTCAAAAGATGTCTGGGTCAGACAAACTTCAGCGACTTCGTCTGAGAGATCCTCGTAAAGTTCGATTGCCCTCGGATCTGGATGCTCAGCCAGAAAATCCGCCACCGCTTGTCCCTTCACGGCTTTTTGTGGTAAAAAACGCATTTCATATTGGGATAGCAGTGTGGCCCATTTTGCCAGTCGACCATTCAGTGACGATGGCTTCATCATGAGTAACCTCAAAGGGTTAACCCTTGATATGACGTTTATAGTCTGGCCCACCTGTAGGCTGTCTAAAAATCACAAGTCATCAAAAAATAGAGTCAAAACTCCAGACGCAGGCTAATCATAGCATCACTGCAGTACCAAGACGCGAAGGTCGAAACCCGCTTCTCAGCATCACTGCAGCACCAGCACCAAGACGCGAAGGTCGAAACCCGCGTCTTAACATCACTGCAGCACCAAGACGCGAGGGTCGAGACCCGCGTCTCAGCATCACTGTAGTAACAAGACGCGAGGCTTAAAACTCGCGTCTCGGTTATAACTGCCCTCGTTATTGGGTCAATTACTGTCCACGTAATGAGGGAGTTAACCCCCATTATGGAGCATTTTTAGGGGGCACGTTCACCCCAGAAACCTCTATAAATAGCCTCATTTGCTATGGAGAAGGGCTCGGTCGATCGAATAATTCTTGATAAAGAATTTCGGTTGTGAGCTGTAGAAGCACCAAGACCTCCACTGAAAAGAAAGAGAGAGTTCAACTCTTCTAACAACTTGCTACAAACAAGTTTGTCTTTACCTACAATCTCTTTGAGTTCCTGGTGGACAGGAGCTGTGTTACTCCGTTTGCTATCCAAAGAGAGGATTTCCAAGAGGTCCTGACGTTCACCTGGTCAACGAAAAATAAGATTCACTTTCCACCGTCACATCAAGAACCCAACACTAAATAAAGGAGAGATTCAAGTGTGAACATCTTCCCTCCCTTGTAGTCGGAGTATTGATCCATTGTAATTCTTCATTGATTCAAGAAAATTTTACAAGGAATTTTATCCCTCCTTCAAACAAGAGATGGCGACTCCGCTGGGGACGACTTTCTCCACTGACGAGCAAGTTGTGGCGCAAGGTGACGTCACCTATATGGGAAAAACGGTCGAATCACTTGTCGTGGAGTTTGACCAGGCAAAGTATGAAGAGTTCCTCTCTTCCAGCTCTAAGAGCCCTAAGGCGCGGGTCTACCGTAAAGTCTCTTCGGGGATTTGCTCTCAAGTTTGCTCTGAGATCCTCTTAGATGCGATTGGTGAGAAGAATGTCATGGCTAATCGCATCATGCGTAATGCCCGCGTCAACGTCTCACAGGAGACCCACGTGGTTAACGTTCCTGATGTTCAGCCTGTTCATCCCCTTCCTCAGCGCCAGGTTACCAGGGGTTCCCTTCAACCCACACGACGTAACCGGAATGCTGAGCGGCGACAGAGGCGGCGTGCACGTCAACTACAAGTAGGAACAACTGTCTGTCCAACAGAGGTAGAATGCGAGGTTCAGGCCCGCGTCTTTTCTGAACCATGTCAGACACGTGAAGTCCGCGTTTGGCAACCTAAACATGAGATTCACCAAGCTCGCATTTCTGAAGCACCGCTTCCCAAACGCCACAAGCAGCAATACGAAGTCCGTGCTCTTCATCAAAGACACGAGACCCGCGCTTCTGTACACGGGACCCAGAAGCCCTGGGTTTCTCAAGCATCTCTACCCAGATGCGACAATCGGCAACGCGAGAACCACATCTCTTCTCAGCAGAGACGCCGGACTCGCATTTCAGAGCCGCAACGTGAGAGCTGCGTTCATGAGCTCCACGTCTCAGAACCTTGCATCTCAGCTTTGCAAAGTAAGGAGAACTCTCGCAAGTTGAAAAGCCCTTGACAATCTGAGGTTAATCTCTTCGATCCCCCTCCCACGGATTTAAGAGATTATTTGATAAGGAAGAGAAGTGCTAGTCTGATCACTCCATCGTGTTGCTGTGAACGGCTTATCACAATACTCTCTGAGTGTCGTTGCAGTTCACGTGCAAACTGACAGTCTAGATTCAAACAGTTGACTCCAGCTCTCCGATCAGCCAAAAGAAATCGCTCCCACAGACAGAGGACCTTCTCTGACGCTGAGTACCCTGAAATCACTGCAAATAGACAAGCAGGAGTAGGGGAAAGCAACCAGTGGTCAGCTCTGACGAGTCTGACACAGAACCAGAAGGAGTGTACCGGCGTACTCGCACTCGGACTGGAGTAATTGCTCCGATCAATTACAGTGCCTTGGCTCAGGGCATTGAAGTAAATGACTCGCATTTCGCTATTGCAGAGTCACAGGCTTCGAACTCTTCCATAGAGAAAGAAGCTTTTATATACATGACAAATACTCCTGAGGAGACGGCCAGGCGCTTTGATTAACAAGCCCAAGTCCAGAAGGAACAATTCGAGATGATTCGTGCTCAATAAGAATCTATCGATACCCTCAAGCAGATGCTGACACAATTGCTTGAAGACAAGAGGAAGTCAACGACAAAGTCTCCTCTAAAAAGTCTAAAGGCAAACGAAAAGAGGGAGTAAGCTCATCTTCTGTACATATCGAGGAGAAAGAGCAATCTACTTCGGGCTCGTCTAAATCCTCATCTAAGGGGAAAGACAACCAGGACCATGGAGGGGTTCATTCTAAAAGAATGAATTAATTGGAGCAACGTCTTGAGGCCCTTACTAATCAGAAAGGCCTCCAAGAAGCAGGAGTGGTCCGATCATATCCGGCCGAGTGGGACTTTGTTCCATACCCTTGTTTGACGGAAGAAGGTTCCTTGTAAAATTTTCTTGAATCAAACGAAAGATTACAATGGATTTACACTCCGATTATAAGAGAGGGAAGATGTTGAGACTTGAATCTCCCCTTTGTTTAATGCTGGGTTCTTCAGGTGGCGGTGGAAAGTGAATCTTATTTTCCGTTGACTGGGTGAACGTCAAGAACTCTTGGGGATCTTCTCTTTGGATGGTCGATAGAGTGACACATCTCCTGATTGACCAGGAATCTCAAAGAGATTATAAGCACAGATTAACTTGTACGCAGCAAGTTGATTGAAGAGCTAGACTCTCTTTTTTTTTGGTGGAAGTCTCAGAGTTTGTATAGCTCACGAGCCAAGTTCCTCTTCAAAAGTTTTTTTGAATCCACCCCCCAATAGCAAGCGGGACTATTTATAGAGGTTTCAGAGGTGAACGTGCCCCTAAAAACACTCCACAATGGGGGTTAACTTCCTCATTATGTGGGCAGTGATTGACCCCATAACAAGGGCAGTTATAACTGAGACGCGGGTTCGATCCTCGCGCCTTGATGTTGCAGTGGCGCTGAGACGCGGGTTTTGATCCTCGCGTCTTAGTATTGCAGTGTTGTTGAGACGCGGGTTTCAACCCTCACGCCTTGGTGCTGTAGTGACGCTGAGACGCGGGTTTCGACCCTTGTTTCTTGATGCTGCAGTGATGCTGAGATGCGGGTTTCGACCCTCGCGGCTATGATTAGCCCTGCGTCTGGAGTTTGGGATTCTGCTTTTAATGACTTATCTTTTAGTGATTTTTAGACAGCCTACAGAACCCCCTCCAAAGTTTTCGATATTCCGCGGTTGGCTGGGACGGATTTCAAAATACTTTGGACTCTAGCTGAATTCACTCTTCTCATGATTAGACTGACAATGTTCCGAGCTTGATCTTGTCTGAAATATGGCCTTCGTGAGTGTACTGTGGAACTCTTTGAAGCCGCCAGAAATGATCGTGGCGAGTGTCTAGATACACAGTCTAAACCTCCCCGGTGCTCTGGGTTAGTCGTTGGTGTACTTTAAACCAGGGTGAAACAGTCATCTGCTTGTGCTAGTGTACTGTTAAACTGAATTGCAGATGCAAGGACTGGATGCCAGTTCTGTAGACGCAGGGGTTATACTGCTTTAAAGATGCGCCCTCTGTAGGGATGCATCTTTTGGGATGAAAACGCGGCTGTTGCTTTATGAGGTAGACGCGACTTTGGCCTAGTTAAAAAGGTGCGACCTTTGGAAGGATGCGTCTTTTGGGATGAAGACGCGGTTGTCGCTTTATGAAGTAGACGCGACTTCGCCCAGTTGAAAAGGCGCGACCTTCGGAGGGACGCGATTTTTCTGTTGAATGCGAATCCGTGCTGTGAGCGCGTTGCCACGTGTCCAGTAGAATTGAGGGGACATCTTCTTTTTGGCGCGTGAATTTCATGCTACATTTAATACGCTTTCCACGCGTCAGGCAGAGATTAGGTGTCGAGCCAAGCGTCGCGTATCTCTACGAATCACTGTGCCTATAAAAGATAACAGACTTTCAAGAGTCATCATCAGACTCTTCTTATTCGTTTGAACCTCTTAGGGTTAAGAAAACTCGAAGCTTTGTTCTTCTCATTTCTTTCATCCCCAACACCGATTCTTCGGTCACAATGGCACCAAAGGCTAAGCATACTGCTTCGTCTTCAAAGGCTATCATTCTTGAGACCCAAATGGGTGGTTCCTCCATACAGGAAGCCCCTATTTCAGGTATTTAAAACCATCGGATTTGGTTTCCGCCATTAAAGGGCTTACAGAGTTCTTTTAACTCTTAACTCCCTTTTGAATGTGAACCGCCAACGCGGGCTCATGCCCGTGTTTGATCTTCAGGCGCGGTTCTTGAGTTGATAGACAAGACGCAGGTTTGACGACCTCTGCGTCTGTTATCCACTTGAGTCCGTACCTGTTTGTTGAACATAGGGCCCCATTGAGCGTTGTGTTTTGATCCAATGTTTAGAATATTTCTAAGTGTGAGGAGTTCAGAAGCAGATTTCTTACGATTCTTGCGTCTTGTGAGATCAGACGCCAGTTTTAATGAATCTTGCGTCTGAGTCTGATACTTAAAAATTTTTTCTAAGTCCTGGATTTTAAAATGCGGGCTCTATGCTAGCCTCACGATCTTTTGAATCTGGAGGCAGATTTTGATAATCTTCGCGTCTGGGTTCATTTTTTCTGTTTGAGTTGCAAACACTTAATCATTTTCTTTCAGATTTCTGATCAAATGTTATTCTCTTTTGCAGTGCGATACTCCTTCAACCCTCTATCCAAAAAGTGTCACTTTGGACATATAGGCGGCGCTGACCACAATCTGACCTTTGTGTTGTAGAAGACTACTCCTGTGACTACTGATAACTCGAAGGAGCGAAAGGAGAAGATCTCTAAGGTCAGCATGACGACCCTCCGGGAGATTATCACTGACGGAGTGTTTGAGACGGATTCACGCACTCCGTTACAGAAACCTATTTTCTTCTTTGGCGACGACATCGACGAGGATGGTAGTACCTTGCATGACAACGATTACAAGTGGCTTCGCCAGATAAGGGATAGGAAATTCTTTCTTCCCAACATGGAGAGGATGTATCCCCTATCCTATCTCCAGCACATGTCTGTTCACCGTGCAATGGAATGGGATCTTACCCGATCTGTCTTCGGTGTCTCTCTCGGCATACTAGGTGCCAAAGGAATACACTCTGGCGGTCATGAGAAAGAGGTCTTTGGTTTATTTCCTGGATTGGTCAGACCTGAGTATCCAAGAGGAGAAACCCCTCGGCTCGGCACTACCTTCATCAATCAGTTCATGAATGTAAGGGGTAATTTTCCTGTTGACTTCCGCCCGCTCGGGTGGGTTCATTCTTCTGACAGATCCTGGTGGGGCAAGATGGTGGGATTTGTCCTTGTCGAACTCAGACCTCTGCTGGAATAGGTGGGGCTGTATCACGCGGTCAGGGCTGTGTAGTATGGCCTACCGCAAAGTTCCCATAACTTCTACGACATCCTGGAGCATTATAACCCTTTGACGGGGACATTTTTCACTCTGGCCAGAGAGATGGGGCTCGCCCTTCATGAGCTATATGAAGTTTTGGGGCTGGTTATGGGAGACGCCCCTTATGAAGAATATGTTCCAACTTCTGAAGAGTTTCATCTATTGAGGAAGGAGAGCCCTCAAATATATGAGACCTACTGGGAAGTGTTGTGTCACTTCCACATCTGCGGTCAAATAACCTCCTGGAGAACCAGGGTATCAAGCAGATGTCTTGGGCGAGCTACCTGTTTAACGGTATAACTGAGAAAGATCACTCAGTGACTATTCTGGCCCCTAGTACTGACGAAGAAATCACTGAGAGGATTGACGCCTCTGTGAGCTCTTACACCACGGAGTCAAATGAAGACACTTTCAAACCTGATACGATTTTTGAAAGTTTTCATCATCAAGCCCGGGTTCCCATTTCTGACCGGACGCTATTGGCAGGCTTTCTCAAGCTATGGCTGAAGCGCTGTGTAGTGCCGACACTGCCGCATGAAGTGATTATCGTCGATGTGGTATGCCCGACGGTCTTGTTGGCCTATGGCAGGTCTATCGCCCTCCTTCCAGCAATGGTGGCTGGAATCCAAAGTGGATTACGGGCTCTGGTTCAAAGCCTATGCAAAGTGGAGGCCATCGTCGACTCCAAAGGTAGACCAGAGGTTGACTCAGAGGGGAGGCCAAAAGTGAAGACCCCCAACCCCAGGATCGAGCTTCCATACACGTACCTGATGGCTTGGTACGTTATGCACTGCCCTTCACTGATGACGCCGGTGTCTCTATCCGAGGGGTTTGTCCCTTTTTTGCAGAAGCTGGAGAATTCAAGCTGGTCTTGCTATTATATGTTCTACGTTCGGAAATGTATTCAGAACGTTTCGAACCATCATCTCGACCGTTGCTTCCCCGAGATTACCGGTGCATCTTACGGGGATAAATTTGCTGACCTTGCGGGACCAGATGATTTCACAAGGTTGCCATCGGGAGTCTTCTGGTGACTAATTAATATTAGACCCGGGTATCTGCTCTTTCGGCAAGGGAACTCATGTACAATCGAACCCTATATGCCGAACCGTTTTGCTCGACAATTCGGTTATGACCAATTATATGTTGGTAACCCTAATGCCAAACTTTCCTTCAGCGGAAATTTGTTTGAAGGTGCTCGGGCCTGGTATTACAGTATGGCTGGAGGGACAAAAGCTATTTTCAGCTTGCCTCACAAGACGCCCAACTGCTACACGAGCCTCAGTTTTTACACTTGGTATTCCCAAGCTAGCAAGATGCCTGGTTTCTCAATAAACATCTCATGCATCAAGAGCATTAAAGCGTCTTATAAGGACAAATTGGTGTCCAACAAATGCGTGCGAGGCATGAAGGAATACCAGGCAGCTGAGAAAGAGGCAGGAGGGGAGACAGGGGTGGAACCGAGACCAGCAGTACCCAAGGAGCAGCCTGCTAAAAAGAGTTGACGGGCTGTGTCCAAACGTCCCCATGGCTCTACTTCCAAAGGTGAGCCTACTCCGAAGAAGGCTAGGAGAGACTCGAGAGCTGAAGCTTCAATGTCCGAGGCCGTCCCTTCTGGTGTTGAGGAATAGAGGGAGGAAGAGGAGGAGGAAGAGGAAATCCCCCTTCTTTGTCCTCGTGGACTACGCAGCAGGGGCCCCGTGATCTTGGAAGAAGGGGAACTTGCAGATGAACCCGCTACAACTGAAGAGGCTGAGCAACTCGAGGTTGACCTGGTGGGAAGGGATGATGTTGAGATTCCAGGGGTCTCAACTCAGCCAGGGTCTTCTTCAGTTCAAGAGAGGAGGGATGAGGTGCAACAACCTGGGTCTCCTACTGTATTGATGCCCAGCTCGCGGGTAGTCGATCCCAGCCCTACTACTGGGGTACTTGGTGGCAAGGTCTCGATTGCCGAGACTTCTTGTGTTGAACTATCGTCTTCGTCGTCCGGAGAGCATGAATATTATTCTGGCGATGAAGTCGATTTTGGCGATGAACCCGCCCTTCCAGATACGAGTAAATTCTCACATATTTCGGAGGAAGAGATACAAGGGTGTGACCCTGTGACGGTTTTGCCAATAGCAACAATCGCTGCTACTGAAGGTACTCTCGTTGTCTTTTGACACGGCTTCCCTTTTAGCTAGGGAAAGGTCCTGACATTTCCTTTTAACTTTGTGTTATAGGGCTGGCTGTTGACTGTAAGGCTTGTGTCCTCGCCGCTTCCCGAAGTGACAATTCACGCGTCAGCCCTTCATTGGGCTTTGACATTAATGTCTTTAAATGCCAAGTCGGCGTTGACGGTTGGAGGCTTGCGTCCTCGCCGCTTCCCGAAGCGATAATCCACGCGTCAGCCCTTCATTGGGCTTTGACATTCGTGCGGGAATTAAGGCCGATGCTCTAATTAGTGTGCCATTAATTACAGGCTTTATGGGTTGCCTATAAATAGGCTTCACCCCCTTAACAGTCCATTACTTGACTGTTTTCCCTCGAGAGCAGGCGCTCTGAGGGGCTTCATCTTCTTCCTTCAATGGGATTTGCCCCCATGGACGACGACGACCCAAAGCTTTCATGCTTTTCTTTAATTTCTCCAGAAGATTATCACTGTCAAGTGATTTCAAGATCAAAAAGCGTCTCTTTGAGTACCTTTTATATCCGCGCCTTGATGCAGAAAGTTCAACCTTTAAAGGGTTATTCTGCGGGTAGGAATTACTTGTCCGCCATGAAATATTCAGCCCAACTGAGTTTCAGTTTTGCTGTCCCTTGAAGAGATTCATCTTCTTGACCTTTAGTCTGACTGGTGCGCCCATTATTTGGAAGTTGCGCCTTTTAGATTTCTTGATGAAGTGCAAGTTGATTGAGTCTGAACTCTGACTCAAAATCCCCTGGACGCGAGTGTAATGGAGCTTTACACACAGAGCTCGCGTTTGAGGCTGTTGACTTAGAAGAACTTTAACTCAGGCCGAAGGCTTCAGACTTGAATGTATCAATGCTTATTTATCAAACAAGGATGTGGCAATTTTTGTGTCTGGTTCTCTTCGAAGAATTTTAATTCAGGCCGAAGGCTTCAGACTTGAATGTAGCAACCCCTGTTTATCAAACAAGGATGTGGCAACTTTTGCGTCTGATTCTCTTCGCGTCTCATATTTTAGACGTGGGTCTAAAACTAGACTGCGTTCAAATCTGCGTGTATTCGAAGTTCACAACTTTGATAGCGTCTGTTTCTGTCACAATAGAATTTTGACTTTCTGCGTGGGTCATTCCTGCGTCTGAAGTCTATAGCTATAGCGCGTCTGCCTTTCAGTCTTTCTGTTTTAGGATTCTAACCTTCTGGTTTTTACTTCTCGCAGGTAGCCTCAATCATCCTTTCGCATATTCGTTGTCCCTTGGGAGAATATATAGGCCAGCGAACTTGTTCGATGGTTGACCATTGGAGGAGAAGTCATGGCCCCTGTTTGCGGGAGACGAGGATTTGACATCCGCCGAGATCTCATTGGACACGATGCACTAGTCATGCTTCTGTGTTCGCCATGATCACAGTGGGTATGGCGGTGGATATGATGGTGGGTATGGTCCTCTTCCAGGTCACTGGAAAGAGGACGTCACCTGTAAGGTCTCGAATCCTCCCTTCACCAATCTTATCCCAGAAGTGACATCGACGAAAAGTCTATATTCATTAGATGACTTTCTAGTGGTAGAGATGTTCATCAACGAAGGATCATGGCCTGCACCAGTTAGTCAGGTGGGATCAGAAGGTTCTGCTGCATTTCAACATCAAGAAACACCACTGTTCTTGGTCAACGATGGGCTCCTTCAATGTTTACATGATGCATGGTGACGTAATCAGCCTCTGATCATCATCATAGTGCTCAGCCCTTCTTTGGCGCCCTTCCAAACATCTTGTACTTGGAGTGGTGAACATACTTTAAGGAGTGAGTGCAGCCTTTTACTGAGAGAGAGGGACTTCTTTGTACTCCTGTATTGTAACACTCAATCTTATTGTATAAGAGAGCGTCTTGTATCACTTTCATGTATAAATAAAAGCGACACTTTTTCCTTGTCTTCTTCTATTGTCTTAAATTCCTTTTTTGTATTGAAAATCAGATGAATAGAAGTAAATGATCTTTGACTTGACGATTCAAAGTTTGTAAAAAAAAAAATCCTGTTTCAGGAAATTTAACAATGTTGTCAGAGGTTGTGATATTAACTTGACAGAAGTAAGATGATTCTTGTGGACTTGCCAGTCTATAAATGAGAATGACAAGTGGAACTTGTACCCCTAGGGAGGATGCGTTTTTATCAGAGGTTTAGGATTAACTTGATTAAGACCAGCTGGGGGTTTAATGAAAATACTGTTAACAGTGTAATGTTAACCTAACAATGTTTTTAGGTGGACTTATTATTCCGTTGACAAGAATAACAAGTGGGACTAGATTCGCGGGGGATCTAGGAAAATCTTTACCGTTAGAGGTGTGATATTAACTTAACGGGTTGAATTAGGTCTCGTCAGAAATGTGATGTTCACTTGACAAGGGTGTGAGTCAGAGGTGTGATATTAACTTAACTCAAAAGTATTTCAGCTTTGTTTAGAAAAACTGAAAGTGTCACTGTCATAGGTGTAATGTTTAACTTGGCAGCGAGGGTAATGCTAGAGGTGTAATTTTGAACTTGGCATTGGTCATCTCGACTTTGACAAGGAAGTTCGAGGGAAAGTCATGGCCATAAGTGTATTGTTGAACTTAACAATGACTTAGATGCTAGAGGTGTAGTGTTAAACTTAGCATCGTTCATTTCAGCTTCGATATGGAAGTCTGAGGGAAAATGACTGTCAGAGGTTTAATATTAAACTTGGCAGCGACTTGATTACTGTTAGAAGTGTAATGTTAAACTTAACAGTAATTTGTCAGAGGTGTGGTATTAACTTGACAGAAACTGACTCGTGATGGGAGCAATTTGAGGACCTGCCATTCTATTGATGAGAAGTGACAAGTGAAATTTAAAAATGTCAGAGGTGTAATTTTAACTTGACAGTGATTGACTTGCGATATGAGAAAATTTTGAAGACTTGTCATTCTATTGATGAGAATTAACAATTGAAGTTTGAAATGCCAGAGGTGTAGTGTTAACCTGACAAATTTGAAGGCTTGCTACTCCATATAGAGTTGACAAGTACAGTTTGTACTCGATAGGGAGTATTGAAAATTTTCATTACCAGAGGTATAGTATTAACGTAGCAATGATTGTATTTTGTGGACCTACCATTCTGTGTATGAGAATGGTAAGGGATATTGGAGGAGAGAGAGTGGAACTAAGTCCACTTAGGATTTTTAACAAACCCTCAGCTATCAACGGATTTAAGGTGCCTTTACCAACTACCGTTTGAGTTGGGCTAGCCATGCTATTCCCCTCAGCATGATGAGTTGTCAAAGACTTATGTTGGGCTTAGAAGCCAACATTTTCCTCTGTCCTTAGCCACCGGAGGCGTCAGACGTTAATTAAGAGAGCAATATTAAAACCCAAGTTTTGCCTTTCGTTTCTTTCTCAATATTTACATCATGCATCATGGTTCAGTCAGTGCTCGATTAGCTTGTCACCGATCTACCATGATGTGACCTAATAGAGGAAGGAAACTTTTCTAGGATCTGGAGCTGTGATTAGAGGTGTAATTTTAACTTGATCAGCGGAAGAGTACTATTAAGGATAGTACTTTTTCAGGAACCTGCCATTGATCGGCATCATTAGTGTATCGCCATTTGAAGTTATGAGGCGATATGCTCCATTTGAGTAGACTGACTCTACTACAAATGGTCCTTCCCATTTAGGCAGGAATTTTCCTTTTGTCTTATGTGTCATCACCATAAGTCTTCTGACGGCTAAGACGAGGTCACCTTTTTTGAAAGTTCGCACTTTAACTTTCTTGTTGAAGGCTCTGGTAATCCGGGCTTAGTAGAGCTCGATCTGTTGTTGGTCCTGCAGACGTTTATCATCTAAGGCCTCCAATTCTTGGAGTCGCTGTCGATGCTTCTCCTCATTTGTCATCTCCGCTGTCAAGGCGACGCGTAGAGATGGGATTTGAATTTCCAGTGGAAGCACGGCTTCACACCCATATACCAAAGAAAATGGCGTAGCTTTAGTTGGGGTTCGAACAGTTGTGCGATAGGCCCATAAGCATTCACTTAGCTTGTCATCCCAGTCACGCTGACTTTTCGAGACGAATTTCTTGAGAAGCTTGCCAATGGTTTTGTTGAAAGCTTCTGCGAGACCATTAGCGACAGGGTAATAGGCTGTCGAGGACACACTCTGGATTCTGTACTTAGTGCAGAACCTCTAGAAAGCTTGACTGATGAACTGGGGCCCATTGTCATGGACAATTCGTCGAGGTACACCAAAACGATAAATGACGTGATGTTTAACGAATTTGATCACATCAGATGACTTTACCTCCTTCAAAGGAATGGCCTCAGCCCATTTGGAGAAGTAATCAGTTATGGCTAAAATAAACCGATGTCCTTTTGATGATGGTGGGCTGATAGGGCCAACTACATCCATCCCCCACATCTCAAATAGCCAGGTAGAAGTCGTAGCGTGAAGGTACCATGGGGCTTGATGAATGAAATCACCATGCACTTGGCAGACGTGACATCTTTTGGCATAAGTGATGGCGTCAGCGATCATCTTAGGCCAATAATATCCCAACCTTTGGAGTCGATTTGCAAGTTTTGGGCCAGGTTGATGGGCTCCACACATGCCGTCATGGACTTCTTTCAATACCTCCTGTGCTTCTTTTTGCGATAAGCAGCGAAGCAAGATCCCGTCATGCGATCGACGATACAATGTTCGTGAGATCGCATTATAGTAGAATTTGGGGGCTTTCCTTCTAATGGCAGCCGCTTCTTTGGTGTCCTCAGGCAGGATGCCGTACAAGACATAATTAATGTAAGGGAATCGCCAGTCTCTAGGCTCTGGACCGGCTGACGACTCAAGAGCTTTTTTGTCTTGATGATCTCCCATTGGCTTCTGGTGATCCTCAGGAGCAATTCTCGGGCAATACAGGTCGTGGCTGTGGACAAATATTTTCTCTACTACTCCAGCTGGAAGAGCTAAGGAGGCGCGAGGGACGCCAGTGCATCTGCATGCGCATTTTGCTTACGTGGTACATGGTCGATGTAAAAGTTTATGAACCTCTCGACCATGTGGACAGTTGCGTTGTAATAGGGTACTAAATCTTCATGTCTGACTTCGTACTCCCGCGAACTTGGCTGACGATAAGTTTAGAGTCACCATATGCCTTGAGATTTTTAACACCATCACATCGGCGAGTTGCATCCCAATCAAGAGGGCATTATACTCTGCTACAATGTTGGAACAAGGCTCGGTTAATGAGACAGCTCGAGGAATCACATAGTTTTGTGGGGAGACGAGTACTACTCCTACTTCTGCCACTATATATCCTTTTGGGCTTGTTCTCGACGCACCGTCAAAGAAAAGTTGCCACACTTGCCTTTCAAAAGATGTCTGGGTCTGGCAGACTTCAGCGACCTCATCTGGGAGATCCTCGTAAAGTTTGGCAGCCCTCGGATCTGGATGCTCTGCCAGGAAATCCGCCACCGCTTGTCCCTTCACGGCTTTTTGCGGTAAAAAGTGCATTTCATATTGGGATAGCAATATGGCCCATTTTGCCAGTCGGCCATTTAACGATGAAGGCTTTGTCATGAGTAACCTCAAGGGGTTGACTTTTGATATGACGTTTATAGTTTGGCCTACCAAATAGTGTCGCATTTTCTGAACAGCGAACACCAATGCCAAACTTTCCTTCTCGATCGGGTTGTATCGATGTTCGACCCCGATCATTATTCTACTCAAATAATAGATGGCTTGCTCTCATCCTTGATCATTGTTCTGAGCTAGTAAAGCTCCTAAAGAATGATCCATTGCTCGGACGTATATCAAGAAAGATTTTCCAGACACCGGAGCTGCAAGGACTGGTGGTTGTGTGAGGTACTGTTTAATTTCCTTAAATGCTTGCTGGCAAGCGTTGTCCCAAATGAACGAAATACCCTTCTTCATTAATTTGGTAAAGGGTTGGAATCTTCCGGAGAGATTTGAGATAAATCTTCGGATGTACGCCAATCGTCCTTGCAATCCCCTGAGCTCCTTGAGGTTTCTCGGAGGTTACATCTCCTGGATAGCGCGAACCTTTTCCGGATCTAAATGAATCCCCGTGGAGGTTAGATAAATCCTAGAAATTTGCCACTGGCCACCCCAGGAAGGATTTGATAGGGTTCATCTTCAATTGATGGGCCCGCATGATATCGAAGACAACCTTTAAATCAGTTATATGATCACCTTTAGCGCGGCTTTTTACTGCGATGTCGTTAACATAGCATTCCACCGTTTTGCGCATGTGTTCATGAAAAATGGCATTCATAGCCCTTTGATATGTTACCCCTGCATTCTTTAGTCCGAAGGGCATGACGGTGTAGTAGTATACCCCCAGTGGTGTCCTGAAAGAGGTATGTTTTTCATCATCAGGATACATTTTGATTTGATTATATCCTGAAAATCCATCCATGAAGGACATTCGCTCGAATCCACATGTATTGTCAATATGACATCTGTGATTGGCAGTGGAAATTCATCCTTGGACAAGCCTCGTTTAGATTACGAAAATCAATGCAGATCCGGATCTTTCCGTTCTTTTTAGCAATGAGGACGATATTGGCTACCCAATCAGGATGTTGTTCTTCCCTAATGAAGCCAGAGTCTATAAGTTTTCTGATTTCTGATTGAATTGCCTCCATTATTCTGGGTGGAATCGTCGCTGCTGTTGTTTGATAGGCTTTACGTCCGCATTAATGTTGAGGCGATGCATAGCCGCTCGAGGATCAAGTCCAGGCATGTCCTTGTAATTCCAGGCGAAGACATCTATATATTCTTGTACAAGAGATATTAGATCCTTTTTCTTAGAAGGTGACAGGCCTTCGCTTATAAAGATGGGCTTAGGATTAGCCCCATCTCCTAGATTGATCTGAACAACCTTATCTTCTGTGGGTGGCTCGCGCTGTTCAAAGCGAGTGTCCCAAAGAGCATTTAAGTGCTTGATCCAAGGATCTGTATCGGATTGGATTATTTCTTCATCCCTGTCTTTCAGGTGGCTTGTTGAAACCATATTTACTGAAAGTTCTCTAAAGATGTTGCCGACACTAACATCTGACTCCCACGATGACGTGCCCGATGAGTAATTATGGCATAATGACTCTTCAGAGTCAGAGGCTGATGGGATTAAGGTTGACACATAGCCTAACCCCTTGCGAGTCTGATGATAATAATCGGGGGTTTTCCCTTTTGGCACAAAAGATCTAAGTAGCGTTCTCCTTCCTTTGCCGAAATTCAACCCTGGACCATTTATCAGATCATACCCCATGCTTTTCATCATTCTGAGTGTATTTGGCTCATAATGATCGAACTGAGGGGGTTCCTTCTCGCTTTCTGATTCTTCACGGGACATTGGTTCGGACTTAATTTGCCCGAAAAGAATTGGTTTTTGGCCTTTCCATCTTGCTAGAACCATGAACATGGATTCTTGCGCATTACCAGCCTCTCGGTATGTTTCGAAGGACGATTTCACTGGTACATGCAATGATGTCAAAGCATCCAATGCCGACCAGAGGTCATCATCCACTTCGGTACTAGTGTCTGACGGCACTGAGTCAGAAGCGAACATAGAGAAATAAGCCAAATCTAATTCTTCATTAATATACCATCCGCCTAGATCATCGGCGGTGTTATCAACATCGGGCTTATTAATGCTCGTTACAAGTGGATCTAGTTCCCACATGCACTCTTCTTTTTCGATCTCGGTGTCGGCTTCATTACCAGAGTCTGGCTCCTCTGGTTTCAGGATTTTATCTGTTTTCACAGAGTCCTGATACAGGAGAGAATCTGTGAAATAATTCTCGATTCCCTTGAATGGATGCCTTTCGGCGATCAACGTTCGCACCTTTCCACTCCCTCGATGTATTTCATGACTTGGTGGAGAGTGGAGGGAACGATAGAATTACGATGAATCCATGGTCGTCCCAGCAGCAAATTGTAGAAAGTGTCGGCATCGATCACGTAGCATGTCACTTTCGATTTTAAGTCCCCGATCTGGCATTTGAGCTTGATCTTCCCCATTGGACGGGTACCATTGGCATTGAACCCATAAATGGTAGTTTGGGTAGCGCTCAAACGGTGAGTAGGAATCCCTAGATGTTGCATGACCCGGCGAGACATAGTGCTCAATGTGGACCCGGGATCCACCTGAATGCGGCTTACTTCAGATGAACTAATATACCCTGTGAAGTACAGGGGTCGATCATGTTCCCTTTGACCTGCATATCATCTGCTGTGAAGGTGATGCAGGGAGCATTTTGGGAGACATGGAGGCAATCCTCTACATCCTCCTCCTGTGGTCCAATCGGCACTTGGGTCATGAAAACCTCAGCATTAGCTAGGGCCTCTTGTAAAGCTTCTCTGGTTGACTTCGATAGCCTGAGGAGCTCATAAAGAGTAATTCGGGCCGGGATATTAGCCAGTTGAGTCAGGACATCAAAGCGGTATGGTGCTGTAGATCCTTCCGCGATCCCTTTTGAGAGGACTTTGGAAAACTGAAGCTCTTTCTGTCTTTCTACGGGTTATTTTGTGGAAGGCTTGGCTGACTCTGTAGCGGGTTTTGGAGGAGTTGCCGCCATTTCGTCATACTTTTTCAGATATGACTGACCCGAACGGGTTTCCGCCACAATTTGGTTGGGTTCTGTGGCCAGAGCTATCGTTTCCTCTTCTGAATCAGTCAACGAGGGAACATCAGTTTTCGCTTCCCGAGAAGAGGCACATACCACATTACAGGATGAAGCTCTAGTTTTGCCTTTGGACTTTCTGCTGGTCACAGTAGTCCATTGCTGGCTGTCCACAAGGTCGGGATGAACCCACATGACTTCTCCACGAGGTGTGGGAACAGGTACAAGGCCCTTCTCTTGCTGCTGGTGAGGGTCTATGTTGACCATTCTCAGCTTCCCTCTTGGGACAGGGACTACTCCAGAGGGTGTTGGAGGTTATCTTCCAAATTAGAGAAATGACGTCATATTGGCTGTCACCTTCTTCTGTTATGGATGGAGTTTTAATACCTCTGCGTCAATCAGAACCTGAAGGATATCCTTGAAGACATAATAGCTCTTGGTGGGGTGTCCCAGCATCCTATGATACAAGCAGTAGTTGGGACTATCGGTTTTACCGACTTCTTCAGGGCGTCTAGCTTCAGGAAGCTTCAGTTTGTTGCTCTTGTTAAGTAATTTGAACAACGAGTCAACATGTTCATCCTTGAAGGAGTACTGCTTGCTGGCGCGCGGCTGACTTGAAGAGCCACTTCCCTTGACCGGTTGAGGTTTGACAGGGGACTTGGTCTCTGTCGCCAAGTTATCCTTCCTTTTCGCTTAGAGGGATGTGTCTGGCGCACGCCTTATCGACCTCTCAGGTCTAGGTTTGCTTTCTTTTGCCCTAACTCGGGCGATAATTTCTTCAGCCTGTTCACCTTGTTGGATCAATTGTTTCTAGGTGCGGCTTTCGGCAACTCCTATTTGGGCGAAGAGCGAAGTTTGCAAATTGTGGCGGCATGTTTCTACCAGGGTAACCTGGGTCATACCGCTCGGACATCGGAGTGCTACATTCTGAAATCTTTCTACAAATGATTTAACAGACTCTCCCTTTCGCTGCTTGGTGGCCAAAAGAGTAGGCATGGTGACCTCTGAGTCGTCTTCAAAGAAGCGCGTTAGGAAGAGCTTCTCCAAATCGCCCCAATTCTTAATGGAGCCTTCTGGGAGCTTCATGAACCATTCAAAGGCAAGCCCTTTTAGGGTGCCGATGAACAAACGTGTCAGAATGGCATCGTTATCTACCACATTCCCTGTTTGAGACTTAAAGTAGTAGATATGTTGGTTCGGTGAACCTTTCCCATCAAATGCTTGGAGGGTCAGAGCCTTTAACTTGGGAGGGTATGGAACAAGGTCCCACTCGGTCGGATATGGCCGAACCACTTCTGCTTATTGCAGGCCTTTTCGGTTGGTAAGGGCCTCAAGACGTTGCTCCAATTGATTCATTCTTCTAGAATGAACCCTTCCATGGTCACGGTCATCTTTTCCTCGCGACGAGGATTTAGACGAACCAGAAGTAGGCTGCTCTTTCTCCCTATATGTACAGAAGATGAGCTTTCTCCCTCTTTTCGTTTGCCTTTAGACTTTTTAGAAAAGGCTTTGTCAGTTGATTTCCTCTTGTCTTCAAGCAACTGTGCCAGCATCTGCTTGAGGGAATCGATAGATTCTTGTTGAGCACAAATCATCTCGAATTGTTCCTTCTGGACCTGGGCTTGCTGCTCCAAGCGCCTAGCTGTCTCCTCAGGAGTGCTTGTCATATATATAAAGGCCTCCTTCTCTATAGAAGAGTTTGAAGCCTGTGACTCTGCAATAGCAGAATGCGAGTCATTTACCTTAATGTCCCGGGCCCGGGCATTGTAGTTAATCGGGGGGATTGCCCCAGTTCGGGTGCGAGTGTGTCGGTACACTCCTTCCGGTTCGGTGTCAGACTCATCGGAGCTGACCGCAGGTTGCTTTCCCCTACTCCTGCTCGTCATGTTTGCAGTGAGCTCAGGATATTCAGCATCAGAGAAAATCCTCTTCCTGTGGGAACGATTTCTTTTAGCTGATCGGGGAATCAGGGTCAGCTGTCTAGCTAGAGACTGCTGGTTTGTACCTGAACTGCAATGGCAATTCGAGAGCATCGTGATAAGCCGTTCGCAGTAACATGATGAAGTGATTCGACTAGCACTTCTCTTCCTTGTTAAATAATCCCTTAGATCCGTGGGAGGGGGATCGAAGAGATTGGCCTCGCAATGTTGAGGGCGGGAGGCATCCTTGCTTCGCACAGCTGAGTCGCAAGGTCCGGAGACGCAGTTCTTGCACCGTGGCTTCGAAACGCGAGTCTGGCATCTCTGCTAATAAGAGACGTAGCTCTCGCGTTGCTGATTATTGCGTCTGAACAGAGATGCTTGAGAAACGCAGGGCTACTGGGCTCGTGCCTAGAGGCGTGTGCCTCTTATGCTTGATAAGGTGTGCGAGCTTCACATTGGCGTTTGGGGAGTGAGGCTTCAGAAGAGCCAGCCTGGTGAACCTCACATTTGGGCTGCCAAATGCGGACTTCACGTGTCGGATATGGTACAGAAGAGACGCTGATCTGAACCTCGCGTCCTACCTCTGTTGGACAATCAGTTGTTCCAACTTGTAGTTGACGCGCACGCCTTCTCTATCGCCGTTCAACGTTCTGGTTACGTCGTGGAGGTTGAAGGGAACCCCCGATGACCTGTTGCTGAGGAAGAGGATGAACGGGCTGGTCATCAGGAAGGTTGACCATGTGGGTCTCCTGAGAGATGTTGATGCGAGCGTTATGCATGCCGCGATTAGCCACGACATCCTTCACAGCAGCTTCATCTGAGAGGATCTCAGAGCGAACTTGGGGCAAATCCCCATAGAGACCCTGCGGTAGGCCCGGGCCTTTAGGCTCTTGGAGCCGGAAGAGAGGAACTCTTCATACTTTGCTTGGTCAAATTCTATGACGAGTGATTCGACCGTTTTTCCCATATAGATGACGTCACCTTACGCCACCACTTGCTCATCAGTGGAGAAAGTAGTCCCCAGCGGAGTCGCCATCTCTTGTTTGACGGGAGAAGGTTCCTTGTAAAATTTCCTTGAATCAAACGAAAAATTACAATGGATTTACACTCCGATTACAAGAGAGGGAAGATGTTGAGACTTGAATCTCCTCTTTATTTAATGCTGGGTTCTTTAGGTGGCGGTGGAAAGTGAATCTTATTTTTCGTTGACCGGGTGAACATCAAGAACTCTTGGGATCTTCTCTTTGGATGGTCGATGGAGTGACACAGCTCCTGATTGACCAGGAATCTCAAAGAGATTATAAGCACAGATTAACTTGTACGCAGCAAGTTGATTGAAGAGCTACTCTCTTTCTTTTTGGTGGAAGTCTCAGAGTTTGTATAGCTCATGAGCCAAGTTCCTCTTCAAAAAGTCTTTTTGAATCCACCCCCCCAATAGCAAGCGGGGCTATTTATAGAGGTTTCAGAGGTGAACGTGCCCCCTAAAAACACTCCACAATGGGGGTTAACTTCCTCATTATGTGAGCAGTGATTGACCCCATAACAAGGGCAGTTATAACTGAGACGCGGGTTTCAATCCTCGCGCCTTGATGTTGCAGTGGCTCCGAGATGCGGGTTTCGATCCTCGCGTCTTAGTACTGCAGTGATGTCGAGACGCGGGTTTTGACCCTCGCGCCTTGGTGCTGTAGTGACGCTGAGACGCGGGTTTCGACCCTTGCGTCTTGATGCTGCGGTGATGCTGAGACGCGGGTTTTGACACTCACGGCTATGATCAGCCCTGCTTCTAGAGTTCGGGATTCTGCTTTTAATGACTTGTCTTTTAGTGATTTTTAGACAGCCTACAACCCTCCCAAGTTCAAAGCTCTGACCCTCCAAGCATTCGACGACAAAGGGTCACCGAACCAACATATCTACTACTTTAAGTCTCAGACGGGAAACGTGGTAGATAACGATGCCATCTTGGCACGTTTGTTCATCGGCACCCTAAAAGGGCTCGCCTTTGAATGGTTCATGAAGCTCCCAGAAGGCTCCATTAAAAATTGGGGTGATTTGGAGAAGCTCTTCCTGACACGCTTTTTGAAGACGACTCAGAGGTCACAATGCCTACTCTTTTGGCTACAAAGCAGCGAAAGGGGGAGTCCGTCAAATCATTTGTAGAAAGATTTTAGAATGTGGCACTCCGATGTTCTAGCGGTATGACCCAGGTCACCCTGGTAGAAACATGCCGCCACAATCTACAAACTTCGCTCCTCGCCCAAATAGGAGTTGCTGAAAGCCGCAACTGGAAACAATTGGTCCAGCAAGGGGAACAGGCTGAAGAAATTATCGCCAGGTTAGGGCAGAAGAAAACAAGCCCAGACCCGAAAGGTCGACAAGGCATACGCCAGACTCATCCCTTCAAACAAAAAGGAAGGATAACTTAGCGACAGAAAATAAATCCCCTATCAAACCTCAACCGGTCAAGGGAAGTGGCTTTCAAGTCAGCCGCGTGCCAGTAAGCAATATTCCTTCAAGGACGAACATGTTGACTCGCTGTTCAAATTACTTAACAAGAGCAACAGATTGAAGCTTCTCGAAGCTAGACGTCCTGAAGAAGTCAGTAAAACTGATAATCTCAATTACTGCTTGTATCATAGGATGTTGGGACACCCCACCAAGAGCTGTTATATCTTTAAAGACATTCTTCAGGATCTGATTGATGCAGAGGTATTAAAACTCCGTCCAGAGTAGAAGAAAGTGACGGCCAATATGACATCATTCCTCCAGTTTGGAAGACAACCTCCAACACCCTCTGGAGTAGTCTCTATCCCAAAAGGGAAACTAAGAATGATCAATATAGACCCTCACCATCAGTAAGAGAAGAGTCTTGTACCTGTCCCCACACCTCAGGGGGAAGTTATATGGGTCCATCCCAACCTTGTGGATGGCCAGCAATGGACCACTGTTACCAGCAGAAGGTCCAAAGGTAAGGCGAAGGCTTCGTCCTGTAATATGGTGTGCGTTTCTTCCCGAGAAGCAGAAACCGATGTTCCCTCACTGACTGATTCAGAAGAGGAAACTATAATTCTCCCCGCGGAACCCAATCAACTTGTGGCAGAAACTCGTTCAGACCAGTCATATTTAAAAAAGTATGATGAAATGGTAGCAACCCCTCCTAAACCCACTACAGAGTCAGCCAAGCCCTCCACGAAACAACCCGTGAAAAGGCAGAAAGAGCTTCAGTTTTCTAAAGCTCTCTCAAAGGACAACGCGGAAGGATCCACAACACCTTACCGCTTTGATGTACTGACTCAACTGGCCAATATCCCAGCCAGAATCACTCTTTATGAGCTCCTGAGGCTGTCAAAGTCAACCAGAGAAGCTTTGAGAGAGGCTCTAGCTAATGCTGACGTTTTCATGAACCAGGTACCGGCTGGACCACGGGAGGAAGACGTAGAGGATTGCCTCCATGCCTCCCAAAATGCTCCTTGCATCACATTCACGGCAGATGATATGCAGGTTAAGGAAAAAAATGATCGACCCCTATACTTCACAGGGTACATTGGATCATCTGAAGTAAGCCACATTCAAGTAGATCCATGGTCCGCGTTGAGCATTATGCCTCGCCGGGTCATGCAACATTTAGGAATTCCTACCCACCGGTTGAGCACCACCCAGACTACTATTTATGGGTTCAATGCTAATGGTACCCGCCCAATGGGGAAGATCAAGCTCAAATGTCAAATTAGGGACTTAAAGTCGGAAGTGAAATGCTACGTGATCGATGCTGACACCTCATACAATTTGCTGCTTGGACGACCATGGATTCATCGTAATTCCATCGTTCCCTCCACTCTCCACCAAGTTATGAAATATATTGACTGGAGTAGGAAGGTACGAACGCTGATTGCTGAAAGGCATCCGTTCAAGGGAGTCGAGAACTATTTCACAGACTCTCTCCTGTACCAGAACTCTGTGGAAACAAATGAGAACCCGCAACCAGAGGAGCCAGACTCTGGTAATGAAGCTGACACCGAGCCAGAGAAAGAAGAGTGCATGTGGGAACTAGATCCACTTGTAACGAACATTAATAAGCTCGATGTTGATAACACCGCCAATGATGTAGGCAGATGGTATATTAATGAAGAGTTAAATTTGGCTTACCTCTCTGTGTTCGCTTCTGATTCAGTGTCGTCAGACACTAGTATTGAAGTAGATAATGACCCCTGGTCGGCAATGGATGCTTTGACATCATTGCATGTACCAGTGAAGTCTTCCTTCAAAACGTACCAAGATGTCGGTGATGCGCAAGAATCAATATTCATGGTTCCAACAAGATGGAAAGGCCAAAACCAATCCTTTTCGGACGAATCAAGTCCGAACTGATGTCTCGTGAAGAGTCAGAAAGCGAGAATGAACCTCCTCGTTCATCCATTATGAGCCAAATATACTCAGAATGATGGAAAGCATGGGGTATGATCTGACAAACAGTCCTGGGTTGAACTTCAGTAAAGGAAGAAGAATACTACTCTGGCCTTTCGTTCCGAAAGGGAAATCTCCTGATTATTATCATCGAACTCGCAGGGGTTTGGGTTATGTGTCAACCCTAATTCCGTCAACCTCTGAGTCTGAAAAATCACTATACCATGACTATTCATCCGGCACGTCATCGTGGGACTCAGATGTTAGTATTGGCAACCTCTTCGGAGAACTTTCAGTATATATGGTTTCATCGAGCCAACTGGAAGACAGAGATGAAGAGATGATCCAGTCTGATACAGATCCTTAGATCAAGCACTTAAATACTCTTTGGGATGCTCGCTTTGAACAGCGCGAGCCCCCACAGAGCATAAGGTTGCCCAGATTAATCTAGGAGATGAGGCTAATCCTAAGCCCATCTTTATAAGCGAAAGCATGTCACCCTCCGAGAAAGAAGATTTAATATCTCTTGTGCAAGAGTATATAGATTTTTTTGCCTGAAATTACGAGGACATGTCTGGACTTGATCCTCAAGTGGCTATGCATCGCCTCAACATTAATTCAGACGTAAAGCTAGTCAAATAACAGCAGCGACGGTTCCGTCCAAAAGTAATGGAGGCAATTCAGTCAGAAGTCAAAAAACTTAAAGACTCTGGCTTCATTAGGGAAGAACAACATCCTGATTGGGTAGCCAATATCGTCCCGTTGCCAAAAGAACGAAAAGATCCGGATTTGCATTGATTTTCGCGATCTAAATGAGGCCTGTCCCAAAGACGAATTCTCTCTCCCAATCACGGATGTCATGATTGACAATACGTGCAGATTTGAGCGAAGGTCCTTCATGGATAGATTCTCAGGGTATAACCAAATCAAAATGTATCCTGATGATGAAAAACATACTTCTTTCAGGACACCATTAGGGGTATACTGCTACACCGTCATGCCCTTCGGACTGAAGAATGCGGGGGCTACATATCAGAGGGCTATGAATACCATTTTCCACGAGCACATGTGTAAAACAGTGGAATGCTATGTTGACGACATTGCAGTGAAAAGCCGCCCAAAGGTGATCACATAACCGATTTGAAGACAATCTTCGACATAATGCAGGCACATCAGTTGAAGATGAACCCCACCAAATCCTTCCTCGGGTGGCCAGTGGCAAATTCTTAGGGTTTGTGGTAACTTCCACATGAATTCATTTGGACCCGAAAAAGTTCGCGCTATCCAGGAGATGGAACCTCCACAGAACCTCAGAGAACTTAGGGGATTGCAAGGACGATTGGCATACATCCAAAAGTTCATCTCAAATCTCTCCAGAAGATGCCAAACTTTTACCAAATTAATGGAAAAGGGTGTCTCGTTCGTTTGGACGATGCTTGCCAACAAGCGTTCGAAGAGATCAAACGATACCTCACGCAACCACCAGTCCTCACAGCTCCGGTGTCTGAAAAACCCTTCCTAATATATGTCCGAGCGATGAATCATTCTCTAGGAACTTTACTAGCCCAGAATAATGATCAAGGACACGAGCAAGCAATCTATTATCTGAGTAGAACTATGATCGGGCCGAACATCGATACAACCCGATCGAAAAGGAATGTTTGGCATTGGTGTTCGCTGTCTAGAAAATGCGACACTACTTGATAGGCCAAACTATAAAGTCATATCAAGAGTTAACCCTTTGAGGTTACTCATGACAAAGCCATCGTCATTAAACGGCCGACTGACAAGATGGGCCATACAGCTATCCCAATATGAAATGCGCTTTTTACCACAAAAAGCCATGAAGAGACAAGCGATGGCGGATTTCCTGGCTAAGCACCCAGATCCGAGGGTAACCAAACATTACGAGAATCTCCCAGACGAGGTCGCTGAAGTTTGTCTAACCCAGACATCTTTTGAAAAGCAAGTGTGGCAACTCTTCTTTGACGGTGCATCGAGAACAGGTCCACGAGGACTTGTCATAGCAGGAGTAGGGGTAGTACTCGTCTCCCCACAGAACTATGTGATTCCTCGAGCTTTCTCATTAACCGAGCCCTGCTCCAACAATGTAGCAGAGTACAATGCCCTTTTGATTGGAATACAAATCGCTGATGAGATTGGCGTTAAAATCTCGAGGCATATGGTGACTCTAAACTCATCGTCAACCAAGTTCGTGGGGAGTATGAAGTCAGACATGAAGATCTAGTACCCCATTATAACGCAACTGTCCACATGGCCGAGAGGTTCATAAACTTTTACATCGACCATGTACTACGCCAGCAAAATGTGCATGCAGATGCACTGGCGTCTCTCAATGCCTCTTTAGCCTTTCCAGCTGGAGTAGTAGAGAAAATACTTGTCTACAGTCACGACTTGTATTGCCCAAGATTTGCTTTTGAAGATCACCAAAAGCTGACAAGAGACTGTCAAGTCAAAAAAGCTCTTGAGTCGTCAGCCGGTCCAGAGCCTAGAGACTGGCGATTCCCTTACGTTGATTATGTCTTGTATGGCATCTTGCCTGATGATACCAAAGAAGCGGCTGCCATTAGAAGGAAAGCCCCCAATTCTACTATAATGCGATCACGCGAACACTGTATCGTCGATCACATGACGGGATCTTGCTTCGCTGTCTATCATAAAAAGAGGCACAGGAGGTATTAAAAGAGGCGCATGATGGCATGTGTGGAGCCCATCAACCTGGTCCAAAACTTGGAGATCGACTCCGAAGATTGGGATATTATTGGCCTAAGATGATCTCTGACGCCATCACGTATGCCAAACGATGTCACGCCGGCCAAGTTCATGGTGATTTCATCCATCAAGCACCAGGGTACCTCCACTCTATAACTTCTACCTGGCCATTTGAGATGTGGGGCATGGACGTAGTTGGCCCTATATGCCCACCATCATCAAAAGAACATCGGTTCATCTTAGCCATAACCGATTACTTCACTAAATAGGCTGAAGCCATTCCTTTGAGGGAGGTAAAGTCATATGATTGTTGGCCCAAGGTTACAATCACCCGTTTTAGTGTGTTTTGATGATTACAAAACATATTCGTTATTTGTACTAATCATGTTTATTGTTTTATTGTGTTTCAGGGTTCTAACTCAAGTAGATGGTTTCTTCCCTAAAGGAAGGTGTTTTGGACTCAAGTCAACTCAATTTGGGCTCAAGAATCAAGTTTTGAAGATCACATGATGAAGCCCTCTTGAAGCACTTGTAGTACTTAGAACCAATGTAAGAAATAACTTGTTAAAGTTTGAGTTTTAGAAATTGGCTCTAGGATGCACACACACATGTTTGGTATACAAGTTTTTATGTTTTAATAATTTGTGTTTCTAAGTTCATGCTTTAACAAATATACATGATTCTAAGTTTTTACAAAGGTATAATATCATGTTTTAAATCATGTATACTCCTTCTAGCATGATACTTAGTTTCCTTACCTCAAAAACGTTTTTACAAAAAAATCCCAAAATTTCCAAGTACTGCTGCTGTTTTTCTGTTTCAGGTGAAACCGGCCGACCGGCCCGGTCGACCGGCGCCCGTATCAGGACGTGCACGCTTGTGCACGTCTGTCGGCCGACCGCCCGGGTCGACCGACTGAAAGCAGGTCACTCTTGGGTTTTCTGGGTCAACCGGCCGGTCGACCGCCTTCAGAAACCTGTGTTTCTATTTCTGGGTCGGTCGACCCGACCGGTCGACCGAGCCCAACGGCTACTGCCACCTAGGCGGACGGCCGACCGGACCGGTCGACCGCCAAGCCTGCAGAGCCCCAACGGCTCTTTCCTCTTTTGTGTATTTCTGAAATCTGTTTTTGTAATCTGTTTTGGCAGACTTTTTCTAAGGTTTAGGAGAACTTTTTCAGGTTAAATAAACTTAAAATAAAGTGTTTTTAACCTATTTCTCTCCTTATAAATAGAGGAGAAGTGTCTCTTACAAAACACCAAGAAAAATCCTCAAGTTTTCATTGTTTTCAAAAGAGAAGAAAAATTGTTTAAGGCTTTCATTTCCAATTCTTTTTGAGCTAGTTTTTCAGTTGTGTTTGATAGCAATATCACTCTACAACTGAGGTTTTCTCACTACACTTCATAGAGCCAAAAATTCCTAACTCATTCTATAGTGAAGTTGTAAAAAGAGTGAGAGTGTTGTAAAAGAGTTTGGTGATCTTGTTGTGATCACTTTGGTTACTTGTTCTTCTTCTTGTTCTTGTGGAGACACCTCTTCGGTAGAGGTTATTGTAATTGGTGGAGCTCGGTGCTCGGGTCTTCGGTAGACCGTTGTAAGCGTCCTCGGTGGATAGTGGAAACCCTTCACGGAGGTGAAGGCGGGGAGTAGAGCGGTGGCTCGAACCTCGAAACAAATATCTTGTGTTTGCGATTGCCTTGTGTCAATTCTTGCTTTTAATTTCTCTTGTACTCTATTGCTTTTAATTACTTGCTTGTGATCTTGTTTCTTTCCTTGTGCTTTTACATCAAGCTTGTGTTACTTGTGATATATTGTGTGCATCTCACTATTCATTCATTATACATTGCCTTGATCGATCATATCTCATACAACAAGGTTGCATTGCGCACCTCTAACCCATTTCAAGGGGAAGCCGGAGGAAGGAGTTCAGAACCCTTCACGGGGTATTCGGCTCTTAGTCTTGTTTTGAGAGATCGTTGCATCATTCATCCATCATTATTTTAAAAAGATTGTTAGATTAGCAATTACACCTATTCACCCCCCTCTAGGTGTTTTTTCAATTGGTATCAGAGCTTGGACTCAAGGATTTGGCTTAACAACCTTAGAGAGATCCTAACTTTGCTAATCATTTCATTCATACTCTCTTAGTAAAGATGGCCGATGGTATCAAGACACCCCCTAAGTTTGATGGACTTAACTTTCCCATATGGAAGGTTAAGATGACCGTTTTCTTGCAATCTCTAGGTAGCCGAGTTGCAAAGGCCGTGACCAAACCCTTTAGTGCGCCCCCCGGTGATGAATCTACTTGGTCCGAAATTGAGACCAAAGAATTTGATGCTAATGCTAGGGCTCACTATGCACTACTTCAACCCCTCAATGATGATGACATAGCTAGAGTCATCCATTGCAAATCTGCATTCGAGATTTGGTCACACTTATTAGTCATACATGAGGGACCTCACATGTGAAGAGGGCTAAGATAGACCTTCTTCGGTCCCAATATGAGAACTTTAGCATGCAAGAACATGAAACCATAGATGATATGGTTACAAAATTTACAAAGATCACTAATGGACTTTCTTCTCTAGGTGATGCTATTGACAATGATCAAAAGGTAAGAAAGATCATCCGGGCTCTTCCTCCTTCATGGGAAGTAAAGGCAACTACCTTGAAGGAACTCAATGACAAAGAGGAGATGGAGCTCATAGGTCTCATTAGGAATCTCAAAACCCATGAGATGGAGAGGAAAGCAAGGGAGGATATGGCTCCTTCCAAAAAGAAGACAATAGCCTTCAAAAGTCAAGCCACTCACTCCGACGAAGACGATGAAGAAGAAGATGACGAAGAGCTCTCACTTCTTGTGAAGAACGTCCGGAGGATATACAATAAGGCTAAATTCTAAGGAAGAAGGAGATGGCAAGGAGGCAAAGAAGAAAGAAAGATCGTTTGCTTCAAATGCCAAAGACCGGGACACATTGTAGCGGAGTGTCCGGATAAAGTGAAGCCCTCCACATCCAAGAAGCCCTACAAGAAGAAAGCTATGAAGGCAACTTGGGATTCCGAGAGCGAATCCGAAGAGGAGATCGACACCGCCAACATGTGCTTCATGGCTAATGAAAGCACAATCAAGGTAACCCCTTCCACTTCCTTTGATGAAGAACTATCCATGGATGAACTAGGAGAAGCTTTTGTAGAATTATCTCATAACTATGATTTCTTAAAGAAAAAGTATTTAAAAATGAAAAAGGAAAATGAATCTCTTAATCTTCAAATATTAACACTTTCTAAAGAAAAGGATGATTTGCTTTCTACTTTAGCTACTACTCAAAAGGATTTTGACAAATATAAAATTTCTTGTAAAGGCAAGTCCCCACAAGTTGATTCTAATGAGATTACCATGCTTAAGGAAAGAATAGACTCATTAGGAATTGTTTTGAAAAATTGTGAGTTTAATAAAAAGAAGATAGAGGCTATGTTTCCTAAGAAACAAGCCCTAAGAAAAATGTTCATCATGCTCATGCTCATACCACTCAACCTTTACATCATGGCAAACCCCCAAAACATGCTCACACTTCACACACACACATCATGCATTCATGTATGGAAGAGTGTTCTCATGTTCACATTGTGGGAGGAAAGGGCACTTAGCCAATTTTTGCTATGATAGGCTAAATGTATCTCATCATTATGTTTGGGTTCGAAACACTAACTTTCAAGGACCCAAGAAAATTTAGGTACCAAAATCAACGAATTTGTTAAATGATATAGGTACCGTCTAAGGCCCAACAACGTAGAGGATTGTGGTATCTTGATAGTGGTTGCTCAAGGCACATGACTTGAGACATCAACAACTTTGCAACCCTATCAAGATACCATGAAGGTGGCACCGTCACCTTCGGAGATGACGCCAAGGGTAAAATCATCGGTATTGGTAATGTAAAACTTGGCACATCCCCTTTAATTGAAAATGTAGTTTTAGTTGACGGCCTCAAGCATAACCTCTTGAGTGTTAGTCAACTTTGTGATAAAGGTTTTGATGTAGTTTTTGATAATGTAGCTTGTAAAGTAATTGATAGAATTTCTAATGTTTGTGTGTTTTCCGGTTTACGTGAAAGTAATGTTTATATGATTGATATGTTAAATATGTCTTGTAATATTACTTGTTTAAAAGCCCTTGATGATGACTCTTGGTTGTGGCATAGAAGATTAGGTCACATTTCATTTGACCATATATCTAGGTTAAACACAAAGGACATGGTGAAAGGTATTCCTTGCTTGAATTTTGAAAAGGACCGAGTTTGTGACGCATGTCAATTTGGGAAACAAACTAAGTCTTCTTTCAAGTCAATTAAGGATATCATGACATCACGTCCTTTGGAGTTGATCCATATGGATTTATTTGGTCCTACTAAAACTAAAAGTCTAAGTGGGAGTAGATTTGCATTTGTTTTGGTTGATGACTACTCACGTTTTACTTGGGTTTTCTTTCTTGAACATAAAAATCAAGCCTTTTCACATTTTCAAGCCTTTAAGAAAAGAGTTGAAAAGGAAAAAGATACTTCAATAGTAAGAATAAGAAGTGATGAGGAGGTGAGTTCATTAACCTACCCTTTACCACTTTTTGTGAAGAACATGGAATAAAGCATGAACTATCTTGTCCTAGAACTCCACAACAAAATGGAGTAGTTGAATGGAAAAATAGAACATTACAAGAGATGGCTAGGACAATGCTTAGTGAATATGGTCTACCACATTATTTGTGGGCCGAGGCCGTTCATACTTCATGCTATATAGCAAATCGTGTTTTCTTATGTAAAAATACTTCAAAAACATCTTTTGAAATGTACTTTTCTAGAAAACCTAATGTTTCATATTTTAGAGTTTTTGGATGCAAATGTTTTGTTTTAAATACTAAAGATAATTTGGGAAAATTGATGCTAGATCTTATGAGGCTATTTTTGTTGGCTATTCTAACACTAGTAAGGCTTATAGAGTCTTCAATAGATCATCTTTAACTATTGAGGAATCTATACATGTTAAGTTTGAGGAATCTAACTTGTTTGTTAAGAATGTTGTAGAAATAGATGCATTGAATGAAGGCTTGGAGAAAGTTACCTTGGAGGATACACCTACTATGGGAGACAAGCCAAAGGATGATGAAGGAAGTGAAGCTAAAGTAGAAGAGGCTCAAGGAAATGAAATTCAACCAAATGTAGTGGAGCCTACTCAACAACTTCCAAAGGATTGGAGATACAATCCTCATCATCCCAAGGACCTCGTCATAGGTGAAGTATCAAAAGGGGTAACCACTCGCTCTAAACTTCATGATTATTGTGGTCATTATGCATTTATTTCTCATGTTGAACCCAAAAATGTCCTCGAAGCCGAGGCCGATTCATATTGGTTGCTAGCCATGCAAGAGGAGCTCAATCAATTTGAGCGCAATCAAGTTTGGCACCTTGTTCCTAGGCCCCACGATAGACCAACAATTGGTACTAAGTGGATCTTTAAGAACAAGTTGGATGAATCGGGTAATGTAGTTAGAAACAAAGGTAGGTTAGTGGTCCAAGGTTACACTCAAATCGAAGGAATCGATTTTGAAGAAACCTTTGCACCCGTAGCACGGCTTGAAGCCATACGGATGACACTTGCATTTGCCTCATATAAAGATTTTAAATTATTTCAAATGGATGTTAAAAGTGCTTTTCTAAATGGTTTTATTGAAGAGGAGGTGTATGTTGAACAACCCCATGGGTTTGTTGATCCTACACATCCAGATTTTGTGTTTAAATTAGATAAACCTCTTTATGGTTTAAAACAAGCCCCTAGGGCTTGGTATGAAAGACTTTCTTCATTTTTAATTTCAAATAGTTTTAAGAAAGGTAAAATTGACACCACATTGTTTACTAAACATGTTAAAAATGACATTCTTATTGTGCAAATTTATGTTGATGACATTATTTTTGGATCTACTAATGAATCTCTTTGCCAAGCTTTTGAATCATGCATGAAGAATGAATTTGAAATGTCTATGATGGGGAGCTCAACTATTTTCTTGGACTCCAAATCAAGCAAAGGAAGGATGGGATCTTCATAAATCAAGCCAAGTACACAAAGAAACTAATCAAAAGATTCGGGCTTGAAGGATCTAAAGTAAGCAAACTCCCATGGCAACCACCACAAAGCTTGATAAGGATGAGCAAGGTAAAAGTGTAGACATTAAACTTTATAGAAGCATGATAGGTAGTTTGTTGTATTTGACGGCTAGTAGGCCGGATATTATGTTTTCCGTTTGTCATTGTGCACGTTTTCAATCTTGTCCTAAAAAGTCTCACATAATTGCGGTTAAACGCATAATTAGATACCTTAAGGGCACTATTGAAATGGGTTTATGGTATCCGAAAATCGGACAATTTACAATGACGAGTTTTTCGGATGCCGACTATGCGGGATGTAGGGTAGATAGGAAGAGCACAAGTGGAACATGTCAATTCCTAGGTAATTGTCTTGTATCTTGGTCTTCCAAAAAGCAAAATTCGGTAGCCCTATCAACCGCCGAGGCGGAGTATGTTGCAGCCGGAGCTTGTTGTGCACAAGTTCTTTGGATGAAACATACTCTCCTCGACTATGATTTACACTTTGATCATATTAAAATATTTTGTGATAATACTAGTACAATTCACATGACAAAGAATGCAAATCAACATAGTAAAACCAAGCACATAGACATTAGGTATCACTTTCTTAGAGATCATTATGAGAAAGGTGATATCGATATTGATTATGTTTCTACCGATTTTCAACTTGTCGATATTTTTACTAAACCATTAGACTATGCTAGATTTTCTTTTATTTGTGGTGAGTTGAATGTTTGCATTATGGATTCTTAAAAATGAATTTCTCTTTGATGCTTTATGTGTTTTGTTTTAACCCTTTTTGATGTATGACAAAAAGGGGGAGAAAAAGTTGAGTTTGTTTAGTGCTTGTTTGTTTATTTGAGTTTTTGACAAAACTATGTGTTTTCAATGCCTTATGTATTTAGCTTCTCATAATCATTCTTTATACATAGCATTATTTGAGGGGGAGCTTTCCAAGCTCTTCTTCCATTTTTGTTTAAATAACTTATATGTTTTGTCATCATCAAAAAGGGAGAGATTGTTGGCCCAAGGTTACAATCACCCGTTTTAGTGTGTTTTGATGATTACAAAACATATTCGTTATTTGTACTAATCATGTTTATTGTTTTAGTGTGTTTCAGGGTTCTAACTCAAGTAGATGGTTTCTTCCCTAAAGGAAGGTGTTTTGGACTCAAGTCAACTCAATTTGGGCTCAAGAATCAAGTTTTGAAGATCACATGATGAAGCCCTCTTGAAGCACTTGTAGTACTTAGAACCAATGTAAGAAATAGCTTGTTAAAGTTTGAGTTTTGGAAATTGGTTCTAGGATGCACACACACATGTTTGGTATACAAGTCTTTATGTTTTAATACTTTGTGTTTCTAAGTTCATGCTTTAACAAATATACATGATTCTATGTTTTTACAAAGGTATAATATCATGTTTTAAATCATGTATACTCCTTCTAGCATGATACTTAGTTTCCTTACCTCAAAAACGTTTTTACAAAAAAATCCCAAAATTTCCAAGTACTGCTGCTGTTTTTCTGTTTCAGGCGAAACCGGCCGACCGGCCCGGTCGACCGGCGCCCGTATCAGGACGTGCACGCTTGTGCACGTTTGTCGGCCGACCGCCCGGGTCAACCGACTGAAAGCAGGTCACTCTCGGGTTTTCTGGGTCGACCGGCCGGTCGACCGCCTTCAGAAACCTGTGTTTCTATTTATGGGTCGGTCGACCCGACCGGTCGACCGGAGCCTAACGGATACTGCCACCTAGGCGGACGGCCGACCGGACCGGTCGACCGCCAAGCCTGCAGAGCCCCAACGGCTCTTTCCTCTTTTGTGTATTTCTGAAATCTGTTTTTGTAATCTGTTTTGGCAGACTTTTTCTAAGGTTTAGGAGAACTTTTTCAGGTTAAATAAACTTAAAATAATGTGATTTTAACCTATTTCTCTCCCTATAAATAGAGGAGAAGTGTCTCTTACAAAACACCAAGAAAAATCCTCAAGTTTTCATTGTTTTCAAAAGAGAAGAAAAATTGTTTAAGGCTTTCATTTCCAATTCTTTTTGAGCTAGTTTTTCAGTTGTGTTTGATAGCTAATATCACTCTACAACTGAGGTTTTCTCACTACACTTCATAGAGCCAAAAATTCCTAACTCATTCTATAGTGAAGTTGTAAAAAGAGTGAGAGTGTTGTAAAAGAGTTTGGTGATCTTGTTGTGATCACTTTGGTTACTTGTTCTTCTTCTTGTTCTTGTGGAGACACCTCTTCGGTAGAGGTTATTGTAATTGGTGGAGCTTGGTGCTCGGGTCTTCGGTAGACCGTTGTAAGCGTCCTCGGTGGATAGTGGAAATCCTTCACGGAGGTGAAGGCGGGGAGTAGAGCGGTGGCCCGAATCTCGAAACAAATATCTTGTGTTTGCGATTGCCTTGTGTCAATTCTTGTTTTTAATTTCTCTTGCACTCTATTGCTTTTAATTACTTGCTTGTGATCTTGTTTCTTTCCTTGTGCTTTTACATCAAGCTTGTGTTACTTGTGATATATTGTGTGCATCTCACTATTCATTCATTATACTTTGCCTTGATCGATCATATCTCATACAACAAGGTTGCATTGTGCACCTCTAACCCATTTCAAGGGGAAGCCGGAGGAATGAGTTCAGAACCCTTCACGGGGTATTCGGCTCTTAGTCTTGTTTTGAGAGATCGTTGCATCATTCATCCATCATTATTTTAAAAAGATTGTTAGATTAGCAATTACACCTATTCACCCCCCTCTAGGTGTTTTTTCAATGATGTGATCAAATTCGTAAAACATCACGTCATCTACCGTTTTGGTATACCCCGGTGAATTGTCCATGACAATAGACCCCATTTCGTCAGTCAGGCTTTTTAGAGGTTCTGCACTAAATTCAGAATCCAAAGTGTGTCCTCAACGGCATACTATCCCGCCACTAATGGTCTCGCAGAAGCTTTCAACAAGACCATCGGCAAGCTTCTCAAGAAATTCGTCTCGAAAATCAGCGTGACTGGGACGACAAATTAGGTGAATGCTTATGGGCCTATCGCATAACTGTTCGAACCCCAACAAAAGCTACACCATTTTCTTTGGTATATGGGTGTGAAGCCGTGCTTCCACTAAAAATCTAAATTCCATCTCTACGTGTCGCCTTGACAGCAGAGACGACAAAGGAGAAGAAGCAGCGACTGCGACTCCAAGAACTGGAGGCCTTAAATGATAAACGTCTGCAGGCCTAACAGCAAATCGAGCTCTATCAAGCTCGGATTACCAGAGCCTTCAACAAGAAAGTTAAGGAGCGAACTTTCAAGAAATGTGACCTTGTCTTAACTGTCAGAAGACCTATGGTAATGACACATAAGACAAAAGGAAAACTACAGCCTAAATAGGAAGGACCATTTGTAGTAGAGTCAGTTTACTCAAATGGAGCATATCGCCTCATAACTTCAAATGGTGATACACTCATGATGCCAATCAACGGCATATTCTTCAAGAAATACTATCCTTGATAGTACATTTTCTCCGATCAAGTTAATATTACACCTCTGATCAAAATTCAAGATTCAAGAAGAGCTTCTTTCCTTTACTAGATTGAGCGCTGGCTACATCATGATGCACGATGTAAATATTGAGAAAGAAACAAAACGCGAAACTTTAGTTTTAGCACTAGTTACTCTTCTGAATGACATCCGACGCCTTCGACGGCTAAGGATAGAGGAAAATGTTGGCTTCTAAGCCCAACATAAGTCTTCGACAACTGATCATGCTGAGGGGAATAACATGGCTAACCCAACTCAAATGGTAGTTGGTAAAGGCACACCAAATCTGTTGATAGCTGAGGGTTTGCTAAAAATCCTAAGTGGACTTGGTCCCACTCTCTCCTCCAAAGTCTCTTATCAATTCTCACCCATAGAATGGTAGGACCATAAAAACACCGGTGTTCATGGACTGGATTCTGTCAAATTAATATTAAACCTCTGACAAACCAGATTTTCCAACCCCCAGTGGACTCTGTCAAGGTAATATTAAACCCTTGACAACAAAACTCTTAAAAAATCCTTGCTGCTATGTTAATAGTATACCTCTAACGACAAATTTCTAAAATCCCTTACCAATTCTCATACACAGAATGGTAGGTCCATAAAATACAAGCATTGCTATGTTAACATTATACTTCTGGTAATGAAAAATTTCAATACTCCCTAGCGAGTACAAACCTTACTTGTCCCAACTCTACATGGAGTAGCAAGCCTTCAAATTTGTCAAGTTAACACTACACCTCTGACACTTCAAACTTCACTTGTCAATTCTCATCAATAGAATGATAAGTCTTCAAAATTGCTCATATCGCAAATCAGCCTCTGTCAAGTTAACATTACACCTCTGACAAATTACTGTTAAGTTTAACATTACACCTCTAACAGTGATTGAGTTGCTGTCAAGTTCAATATTAAACCTCTGACAGTCACTTTTTCGTAGGCTTCCATATCGAAGCTGAGATAAGCGATGCTAAGTTTAACATCACACCTCTAGCGTCCAGTTCATTGTTAAGTTTAACAATACACCTATGACAATGACTTTCCCTCGAACTTCCCTATCAAAGTCGAGATGACCGATGCCAAGTTCAAAATTACACCTCTAGCATTACCTTCACTGTCAAGTTTAACATTACACTTATGACAGTGATGTTTTCAGTCTTCTCAAATGAAGCTGAAATCCCCATTGAGTCAAGTTAACATCACACCTCTGACTCACATCCTTGTCGAGTTAACATCACACTTTTGACAAGATTTAATTCAACCCGTTAAGTTAATATCATACCTCTAACGGTGCAAGTCCACTTAAAAATATTGTTGGGTTAACATTACATCTCTAACAGTGTTTCCATTGACTCCCCAGCTGAGTTCTAGTCAAGTTAATATCAAACCTCTGATGAAAATTCATTTGTAATCCTCCGTGGGGGTACAAATTCTACTTGTCATTCTCATTTATAGATTAGCAGGTCCATAAGAATTATTCTACTCCTGTCAAGTTAATATTGCACCTCTGACGGCATTCTTAAATCCCTGAAACAGGATTTTTTTTCAAACTTTGACTCGTTGAGGTTATCACATATTTTTAGCAAGTCAAAGATCCTTTACTTCTATTTTCTGATTTTCAATGCGAAGAAGGAATTCAAGACAATAGAAGAACAAAAAAAATATCACTTTTATTTATATTCAAACATATGGAAGTGATATAAGACGCTCTCTTATACAATAAGATTGAGTGTTATAAAGGAGTACAAAGAAGTCCCTCTCTCTCAGTAAAAGGTTGCACTCACTCCTTGAAGCATTCTCACCACTCCAAATACAAGATGTTTGGAAGAACGCCAAAGAAGGGCTGAGCACTATTGTGACGATCGGATGCTGATTACATCATGATGCATGATGTAAACATCGAAGGAGTCCATCGTTGACCAAGAACAATGGTGTTTCTTGAGGTCAAAATGTAGCAAAACCTTCTGATTCCACCCGACCAACTGGTGTGGGTCATAATCCTTCGTTGATGAACATCTTCACCACCAGAAAGTCATCCAATGAACATGAATTTTTCGTCGATGTCACTTCTGGGGTAAGATTGGTGAAGAGAGAATCTGAGACCTTACAGGTGACGTCCTCTTTCCCGTGACCTGCAAGAGGACTATACCCACCACCATACCCACTATGACCATGACAAACCCGGGGCACTACCGGTGCATCATATCCAATGAGGTCTTGACGGATATCATCAGTCACGCAAATCCTCGTCGCCCATAAACAGGAGCCTTGATTTCTTCAGTACTCGACCATCGAACAAGTTCGCTGGTCCATATATTCTCCCAAGGACCCAGTGAATATGCAAAAGGCTGATTAAAGGCTACTTGCAGGAAATAAAAACTAGAAGGTTAGAATTCTGTTAAGACAGAAAAAAAGACTGAAGAACAGACGCGGTTGTCGCTGTAAACTTCAGACGCGAGGATGACCAGTGCAGAAAGTCAAAATTCTGTTACAACAGAAACAGACGCGGTTGAAGTTGTGGACTTCAGATACGCACAGATCTGAATGCGGTCTGGTTTTAGACCTGCGTCCAAAATATAAGACGCAAAGAGGCTAGACGCAAAAGTTGCCACATCCTTGTACGAGAAACAAGGGTTGCTACATCCAAGTCTGAAGGCCTCGAAAAGAATTAAAATTCTTTTTTAAGTCAGCAACCTCAAACGCGAGCTTTATATGCAAAGTTCGCGTCTCAAAGTCCAAGTACAGAGTTCATCACACTTGCGTTCAAAGGATTTTGAGTTAGAGTTCAGACTCAATCAACTCGCACTTCATCAAGAAGTCTAAAAGATGTGACTTTCAAATCATGGGCGTACCAGTCAGACTTCAAGAGAAGGTCAAGAGAGTGAATCTCTTCAAGGGAAAGGAAAATAGAAACTCAGTGGGACTGAGTATTTCATGGCAACAAGTAGTTCCTACCCGCAGAAGAACCCTCTAGAGGTTAAACTTTATGCATCAAGGCGCGAATATAAAACGTACTCAGAGGGATGCTTTTTGATCTTGAAATCACTTGACAGTGATAATCTTTAGGAAAGATTAAAGGAAAGCATGAAAGCTTTAAGTTTTCGCTATCCATTGGGACACATCCCCTTGAGGAAAGAAGATTAAGTCAAGATGAAGACCCTCAGAGCGTCTGCTCTTAAGGGAAACAGTCTAAGCAATGGACTGTTAAAGGGGCGAAGCCTATTTATAGGTGAGCCATAAGGCCTGTAATTAATGGTGTAAAAATCAGAGCCATCAGCCTTAATTCCTGCAAGAACGTAGAAGCCCAATAAAGAGCTGACGCGTGGATTGCCACTTCAGGAAACATCGAAGGACACGAGTCCCCAATCGTCAACACCGACTTGGCATATAAAGATCTAACAAGATCTTTAAGACGAGCTGCATGTGACGCTTAGGAGGTTGCGTCAGGCACAGATTCAAAGGTCGCGTCCTGAGATCCGCATCCTTTCATGAACCCAAAAAGCTGCGTTCCTTTCATTCCTTTCAAAAGGGCAGTGACCGCATCTCTTGGAGTGATTCAGAGCTGCGTCTCCTCAGCAAATTGGATCCATTCAGAGATTGCGTCTTGAGTTCGCATCAACTTGTAAGACTTAAAAGCTGCGTTCTGAAGCTTGTGTCTCAACAACCAGAGAAGACCCGCGTCATTTTCAAGGAGCCCAGAACTGCGCCTCCATTGCGAGATGAAAGTCATATCTCCATCATAAACTCAATACAGCTTGAGTTTGCGCCTTATCAAGAGACCAGAGCCGCATCTCTACTGAACCAGTGCCGCGTCCCCATCAACTGCTGAGATCCATGCGTCAGCCTTGAGGAGCCTAAGACTGCGTCTTCACTACATCCTGAATTCTGCATCCAGACAGAATCAAGGGCCGCGTCCATGGATCCGCGTCCTTCCAAAGCTAGGGCCGCGTCGCGCGTCTTCCTTGGTGAGCTTGAGCAGCGTCTCCGTTAGCGAGTCAGAGTCGCGTTTCCCAGAATTGCGTCTCCACTATAAATGAGAGCCGTGTCTCGCTCAAGGACTCAGTTTAGCCTGAGTTTATTATTCATGGCCGACTAAAGACTACGTTTCACAAACAGTCAAAGACTACGATTATGAAAATTGAGTTCATCTACAGCTAGCAAAGAACTTGAAAGGATAAAGATGGAGCAAAATTTGAAAGACTTTTTTTATTCGATTAAAAAATGATAAAAGTAATACAGACACTCTTGACAACTAGAGTGTTAAAAAAAGGGGTGAACAATACAAAAAGGAGAGAAGGCTAATAATCCTGCTTCGCCAAGGAACGGATTTGTTCCTGGAGATGATGTATCTCGTGCTGACATGCCCTTTCAGCCTCCACCAGAGCTTGGACCCGCAGCTCCTCCTCAGACAAAAATCTCTTCGCAGCCAGTTGCGCTTGAAGAGACTCCAATCTGGAGGAATGAGCAGAGAGGTTTTCTTCAACCTGTGTCCTGGCAGTTTCTAGATCCTCCAGCCTTTTTCTAGCAGCGATAAGCTTCTGCTCATTAGTCTCGATCAAGGCTTGTGCCCTGACAATGGTAACTCGAGCAGTGACAATAACCTGCTTCGCACTCTGTATGACGATTTCAGATTCCTTGGAATCACCAATCAGCCTTTGGTGGTCAGCTTGGAAATGCTGGAGATGGCGGGCCTCTTCAGCTATTTGTTCCTCCATCTCCTTTCGCTCATGTTCTTAAGCGGCAAGAAGCTTATTCAGAGTTGTCCGAGCCTCATCTACTGAGCCAGCATTCTCCAGAATCTTGAGCTCCTTCAGGTGGCTCCCCAGCTGCTCCACAAGCATCAGGCATGCCCTAGCCTACGAAGGACTCCCAGTATGACCAATGTTCTCGATTTGATTTTTGAGAAGTATTCAGGCAAACTCGAAAGAGCTGCCCCCAGAAAGGATGAGGTCAATATAAGATGTCATGAAAGTTAAAAATTGCTGCACCATTTGACGTGCTAGCTCTTCCATGATGTCGTTAGCTGGAGATAACCCTGCTGATGTACTCCCAGACCCCCTTTCCATGATAGGGTGAGAGACAGGAACCAATTCAACTTGCGCAGGAGTGAGGCCGACGATAGGTTCGTCAGGTACTGAGGTAGCAACCGATACCTCCGGGACGGTTATTGTCGTAGCAACCTCCACTGCAATAGAAGCAACAGCAAACCTTGTGGCATCGGGTTCCCCGGCCAAAGTTTGAACTGTACTATCTTCTACGCCAATGCTTGCCCCAGGATCCTCTACTTGAGCTACCCTAGTGCTCTCTGCAAACCACTAAAATTTCAGTGATAACAATAAAAAGGAGAATATTTAATACGTCAGTATTCTCTTACCAATGGTGAATTCCTGGATAGGTCGTGTGGGGTTGAGGCCTCCCTGACCTCGATGGTTGCACTCTCTTGAGGCATTCCGGTAACAGGAGCCTCAAGGCCATCATGCTGGGCCAGCTCTTGAATCATCTCCTCAATATGAGAGGAAGTTGTAGCTTCACTGTCGACAGCCAGCCCTATAGGAGAAAATCAAAAGGAAATGTCAGAACCCTTCCCTAACTTGATGAGGAGCCAGTTCAAGAAGACAAAGAGAGTACCTTCAGTAGCAGCAATTATTGCTATCGGTGAAGCCGTCACCGGGTCACATCCCTGTATCTCTTCCTCCGAAATATGCGAGAATTTGCTCGTATCAGGAAGAGCGGGTTCATCGCCGAAATCGACTTCTTCGCCAGAATAATATCCATGTTCTTCGAACGACGAAGACGACAATTCAACATAAGAGGTCTCAGCAATCGAGACCTTACCACCAAGTACCCCAGTAGTAGGGCTGGGATCGATAACCCGCGAGGTGGGTATCAATACACTGGGAGACCCAGGCTGTTGCACCTCAACCTTTCTCTCATGAACTGAAGAAGGCCTGGGCTAAGTTGAGACCCCTGGAATCTCAACATCATCCCTCCCCACCAAGTCAACTTCGGGTCGCTCGGCCTTTTCAGCCATGACGGGCTTACCCGCAAGTTCCCCCTCTTCCAAGATTACGGGACCCCTGCTGCGTAGACCGCGAGGTCGAAGAATGGGGACCTCCTCTTCATCTTCCTCTTCCTTCCCCTGCTCCTCAACACTAGAAGGAACTACCTTGGGCATTGAAGCTTCAGCCTCTGATTCCCTCCTAGCCTTCTTCGGGATAGGCTCATCCTTAGAAGCAGAGCCGTGGGAACGTTTGACTCTTTTTAACGGGCTGCCCCTTGGCTTCTGCTGCCTTTGATCCCATCCCTTCTTCCCATCCTGTTTCCTTCTCGGCTGCCTGATATTCGTCCATACCTCGCATACGTTTGTTGGACTCCAACTTGTCCTTATAAGACGCTTTAATGCTCTTAATGCACGAGGTATTTATTCTGAAATCAGGCATCCTACTAGCCAGAGAATACCAAGTACAGAAACTGAGGCAGGTATAACAATTGGGTGTCTTGTGAGGCAAGCTGAAAATAGCTTTTGTCCCTCCAGCCACACTGTAGTACCATGCCCGAGCACCTTCAAACAAATTCTCACTGAAGGAGAGGTTGACATTTGGGTTGCCGATATACAATTGATCATAGCATAGCCAAATTGTCGAGCAAAACGACTCGGCATGTAAGGCTCGATTGTACATGAATTTCCTTGTTGGAAGAGCAGATACCCCGGCCGAATATTAATCAGCCACCAGAAGACTCCCGATGGCAGCCTTGTGAAATCATCTGATCCCGCAAGGTCGGCGAATTTATCCCCGTATGATGCACCAGTAATCTCATGGAAGCAACGGTCGAGCTGATAGTTTGAAATGTTCAGAATACATTTTCGAACATAGAACATATAATAGCAAGACCAACTCAAAGTTTTCAGCTTCTGTACAAAAGGGACAAACCTCGCAGACAGAGGCACCGCCGTCATTAGGGAAGGGCAGTGCATATCGTACCAAGCCATCAAGTACGTATATGGAAATAGATCCTGGGGTTAGGGGTCTTTACTCTCAGCCTTCCCTCCGAATCAACTTCTCGCCTGCCCTTGGAGTCGACAATGGCCTCCACTTGGCACAGACTTTTAACCAGAGTCTGTAATTCACTTTGAATTTCAGCCACCATTACTGGAAGAAGGGCGATAGACTTTCTGTAGGCAAGCAAAACCGCCAGGTACACCACATCGGCGATAATTACTTCATGGGCAGTGTTGGCATCACACAACGCTTCAGCTATAGCATAAGGAAGCCCGCCAATAGCACCCGGTCAGAAATGGAAATTCAGGCCTGATGAAAACTTTCAAAGACCGTGTCAGGTTTGAAAGTATCTTCATTTGACTCCGTGGTGTAAGAGCTTGTAGAGGCGTTGATCCTCTCAGCAATTTCTTCATCAGTACAAGGAGCCAGGTTGGTCATTGAGCTATCTTTCTCAGTTATACCATTGAATAGGTAGCTCGCCTAGGACATCTGCTTGACACCGCTATTCCTCCAAGAGGTTATTTGGCCGCAGATGTGAAAGTGGCACAACACTTCCCAGTATGTCTCGTACACCTGAGGGTTCTCCTTCTTTAAGAGATGAAGTTCTTCAGAAGTTGGGACGTACTCTTCATAAGGGGCATCTCCCATAACTAGCCCTGAGACTTCATACAGTTCATGAAGAGCGAGTCCATCTCTCCAACTGGAGTAAAAAATGTGCCCGTCAAAGGAATATAATGCTCCAGGATGTCATAAAAATTGTGGGAACTTTGCGGGAGGCCATACTGTACGGCCCTGACCGAGTGATACAGCCCCACCTGCTACAGCAGAGCTCCAAGTTCGATAAGGACAAATCCAACCATCCTATCCCACCAGGATCTGTTAGAAGAATGAACCCACCCGAGCGGACGGAAGTCGACGAGAAAATCACCCCTCACTTTCATGAACTGGTTGATGAAGGTGGTGCCAAGTTGTGGGGTTTCTCCTCTCAGATATTCAGATATGACTAATCTGGAAAATAAACCAAAGACCTCTTTTCCATAGCCAGCAGAGTGTATTTCTTTGGCACCTAATCTGCCAAGAGAGACACCGGAGACAAATCGGGAAAGATCCCAATCCATCGTACGGTGAACGGACATGTGTTGTAGATAGGACAAGGGATACATCCTCTCCATGTTGGGAAGAAAGAACCGCCTGTCCCCTATCTGACGGAGCCACTTATAATCCCCGTCATGTAGAATCCTATCGTCCTCGTCAATGTCGTCACCAAAGAGGAAAACAGGCTTCTATAATGGAGTGCAAGAATCCATCTCAAACAGTCCATCAAAGATAATCTCCCGGAGGGTCACCATGCTAGTCTTGGAAATTCTCTCCTTTCGCTCCTTCGACTTACCAGTAGTCATAGGAGCAGTTCTCTGAAGCACGAAGGTTAGATTATGATTAGCGCCACCTACGTGCCCAAAGTGTCACTTTTTGGATAAAGGGTTGGAGGAGTATCGTACTGCAAAGAGGATAACACTTGGTCATAAATCTAAAAGAAAATGGTTAAGTGCTTGAAATTCAAACGCAGGAATGAGCTCAGACGCAGAAATCAGCAAAATCTGTGTCTAGGCTCAAAAATGCAAGGCTTGCATGTTGCCTGCATTTCAAAATCCAGAACCTAGAAAGAATTTCTAAGTATTGAACTCAGACGCGAGATTCATTAAGACTTGCATCTGATCTTACAAGACACAAGAATTGTAAGAAGTCTGCGTCTGAACTCCACACACTTAGAAAAATTTTGAGTGCTGAATTCAAAATGCAGGGCTCAATAAGGCCCGCGTTCAACAAACAGATACGGACTCACATTGATAAAGCAAAGATGCGAAAATCATCAAACTCGCATCTTGCCCACCAATTCAAGAACCACGTCTGACGATCAAACACGGGCACGAGCCTCGCGTTGGCGGTTCACATTCAAAAGGGACTTAAGAGTTGAAAGAACTCTATAAGCCCCTTTAATGGCGGAAACCAAATCAGATGGTTTTATTACCTGAAATAGGGACCTCCTGCATGGAAGAACCACCCATTTGAATCTCCAGAGTGACAGCGCTCGAGGACGAAGAAACGGGTTTGGTCTTGGGTGCCATTTCGCCCGTGAGATCGCTATTGAAGATGGTGAAAATGGAAAAAGCTTCGAGCTTTTCTTAATCCTAAAAGGCTCGGCGAAGAAGAAGAGTCTAATGATGACTCTTGAAAGACTGTTGTCTTTTATAGGCACAGAAATCTCCAGAGATACGCGGCGCTTGGCTCGAGGCCTAATCCCCGTCTGACGCGTGGCGTGCGTATTAAATGCGACGCAAAATTTGTACGCCAAAGGAAAGATGTCCCTTTAACTCCGCCGGACATGTGGCAACGCGCCCACAACGCAGATTCGTATTTAATGAAAAGCCGCGTCCATCTAAAAGTCGCACCTCTTCAGCAAGGCCAAAGCCGTGCCTAGTTCACAGAGTGAGAGCTACGTCTTCATATTAAAGATTGCATCCCTCCAAGAGCTGTGTTTCTTCAGCAAACTAATAGATGCGTCCCCACTCCAAGTGAGGACTGCGTCTTTAAAGCAACATGATCCCTGCGTCTATAAGACCTACATTCAGTCTTTGCTTCTATGAATCAGTTCAAAAGTACACTGGCACAAGGAGACGACTGTTCATCCATGGTTCAAAGTACACTAACAACAAGCTCAGAGTACTGGGGAGGTCTAGACTGCGTATCTAGACACTCGCCAGGATCATTTCTGGCGGCTTCAAAGGGTTTCATAGTACACTTACGGAGACCATATTCCAGACAGGATCAAGCTTAGAGCATCTCGAATGATTGTCAGTCCAATCATGAGAAGTATGAATTCAACCAGAGTCTAAAGTATTTTGAAATCCGTCCCAGTTAACCACGGAATATCGAAAACTTTGGAGGGGGTTCTGTAGGCTGTCTAAAAATCACAAGTCATCAAAAAAACAGAGTCCAAACTCCAGACGCAGGGCTAATCATAGCATCACTTCAGCACCAAGACGCGAAAGTCAAAACCCGCATCTCAGCATCACTGTAGCACAAAGACGGAAAGTCGAAACCCGCGTCTCAACCTCACTGTAGCACCATGATGCGAGGGTCAAAACTCGCATCTCAGCATCACTGCAGCACCAAGACGCGAGGGTCGAAACCCGCGTCTCATCATCACTTCAGCAATAAGGCGCAAGGCTCAAAACTCGCGTCTCGGTTATAACTGCCCTCGTTATTGGGTCGATTACTGCCCACGTAATAAGGGAGTTAAGCCCTATTATGGAGCGTTTTTAGGGGGCACGTTCACCCCTGAAACCTCTATAAATAGCCCCGTTTGCTATGGTGAAGGGGTCGGTCGATCGGATAATCCTTGGTAAAGAATTTCGGTTGTGAGCTGTAGAAGCACCAAGACCTCCACTGAAAAGAAAGAGAGAGTTCAACTCTTCTAACAACTTGCTGCGTACAAGTTTGTCTTTACCTATAATCTCTTTGAGATTCCTGGTGGACAGGAGCTGTGTTACTCCGTCTGCTATCCAAAGAGAGGGTTCCCAAGAGGTCCTGACGTTCACCCGGTTAACGAAAAATAAGATTCACTTTCCACCGCCACATCAAGAACCTGGCACTAAACAAAGGGGAGATTCAAGTGTGAACATCTTCCCTCCCTTGTAGACGGAGTATTGATCCGTTGTAATTCTTTATTGATTCAAGGAAATTTTACAAGAAATTTTATCCCACCAAACACCACCAAGTAGTGTCGCATTTTCTGGACAGCGAATACCAATGCCAAACATTCCTTTTCGATGGGTTGTACCGATGCTTGGCTCCGATCATAGTCCTACTCAGATAGTAGATTGCTTGCTCATGTCCCTGATCATTATTCTGAGCTAGCAAAGCTCCTAAAGAATAATTCATCGCTCGAACATATATCAGGAAAGGTTTTTCGGACACCGGAGCTGTAAGGACCGGTGGTTGCGTGAGGTATCGTTTGATTTCCTTGAATGCTTGTTGGCAATCATCATCCCAGATGAATGAGACACCCTTTTTCATGAATTTGGTAAAGGGTTGACATATTCTAGAGAGATTTGAGATAAACCTTCGGATGTATGCCAGTCGTCCTTGCAATCCCCTAAGCTCCCTGCGGTTTCTTGGAGGTTGCATCTCCTGGATAGCGCGAACTTTTTTCGGATCTAAATGAATTCCTGTGGAAGTTACCACAAACCCTAGGAATTTGCCGCTGGCCACCCCCAGGAAGGATTTGGTGGGGTTCATCTTCAACTGATGTGCCCGCATGATTTCAAAGATTATCTTCAGATCGGCTATGTGATCATATTTGGTGCGAATTTTCACTGCAATGTGTTAACATAGCATTCCACTTTTTACGCATGTGCTCGTGAAAAATTGCATTCATAACTCTCTGATATGTGGCCCCCGCATTCTTCAGTCCGAAGGGCATGACAGTAGAGCAATATACCCTCAGTGGTGTCCTGAAAGAAGTCTGTTTTTCATCATCAGAATACATTTTGATTTGATTATACCCTGAGAATCTATCCATGAAGGACATTCGCTCAAATCCGCACGTATTGTCAATCATAACATCCGTGATTGGGAGAGGGAATTCATCTTTGGGACAGACCTCATTTAGATCGCGAAAATCAATACGAATTCGGATCTTTTCGTTCTTTTTGACAATCGGGACGATATTGGCTACCCAATCAGGATGTTGCTCTTCCCTAATGAAGCCAGTTGTCCATTGCTGGCTGTCCACCAGGTCGGGATGAACCCACATAACTTCCCCCCTGAGGTGTGGGGACAGGTACAAGATCCTTCTCTTATTGATGATGAGGGTCCATATTAATCATTCTTAGTTCCCCTTTCGGGATGGGAACTACTCCGGATGGTACTGGAGGCTGTCTTTCAAACTGGAGGAATGATGTCATATTAGCCAACACTTTCTTCTGCTCTGAACGGAGTTTTAGTACCTCTGCATCAATTAGAACCTGAAGGATATCTTTGAAGACATAACAGCTCTTGGTGGGGTGTCCCAGCATCCTATGATACAGGCAGTAGTTAGGATTATCAGTTTTACTGACTTCTTCAGGACGTCTAGCTTCAGGAAGCTTCAATCTGTTGCTCTTGTTGAGTAACTTAAATAACGAATCAACATGTTCGTCTTTGAAGGAATACTGCTTATTAGCGCGTGGCTGACTTGAAGAGCCACTTTTCTTGACCGGCTGAGGTTTGACAGGAGATTTTGTCTCTGTCGCCAAGTTATCTTTCCTTTTTGTTGGAAAGATGTTTCTGGTGTGCGCCTTATCGACCTTTCGGGTCTGAGTTTATTTTCTTCTGCCCTAACCCTGGCGACAATCTCTTCAGACTGTTCACCTTGCTGGACCAATTGCTTCCAGGTGCGGCTTTCAGCAACTCCTATTGGGTTAGGAGTGACATTTGTTGATTGTGGCGGCATGTTTCTACCAGGGTGACCTGGGTCATACTGCTAGGACATCGGAGTGCCATATTCTGAAATCTCTCTACAAATAATTTGACTGACTCTCCCTTTCGCTGCTTTGTGGCCAAGAGAGTAGGCATTGTGATCTCGAGTCTTCTTCAAAAAAGCACGTTAGGAAGAGCTTCTCCAGATCACTCCAATTTTTAATGGAGCCTTCTGAGAGCTTCATGAACCATTCAAAGACAAGCCCTTTTAGAGTGCCGATGAACAAACGTGTCAAGATGGCATCATTATCTGTCACGTCTCCTATCTGAGACTTGAAATAGTAGATATGTTAGTTCGGTGACCCTTTGCCGTCAAACGCCTATAGGGTCGGAGCTTTGAACTTGGGGGGGTATGGAACAAGGTCCCACTCGGCCGGATATGACCGGACCACTTCTGCTTCTTGGATGACTTTCCGATTAGTAAGGGCCTCTAGACGTTACTCCAATTGACTCATTCTTTTAGAATGAATCCTTCCATGGTCTGGGTTGCCTTCCCTCTTAGATGAGGATTTAGATGACTCAGAAGTAGATTTCTCTTTCTCCTCGATATGCACAGAAGATGAGCTTCCTCCTTCTTTTCATTTGCCTTTAGACTTTTTAGAGGAGGTTTTGTTGGTTGACTTCCTCTTGTCTTCAAGCAATTGTGCCAGCATCTGTTTGAGGGAATCGATGGATTCTTGTTGAGCACGAATCATCTCGAATTGTTCCCTCTGGACCTGGGTTTGTTGCTCAAAGCGCCTGGTCGTCTCCTCAGGAGTATTTGTCATGTATATAAAGGCTTCCTTCTCTATGAAAGAGTTAGAAGCCTGCGATTCTGCAACGGCGGAATGTGAGTCATTTACTTCAATATCCCGGGCTAAGACACTGTAGTTGATCGGGGCGACTGCACCAGTCTGAGTGCGAGTATTTCAATACACTCCTTCTGGTTCCGTGTCGGATTCGTCGGAGCTGATCACTAGTTGTTTTCTCCTACTTCTGCTTGCCATGTTTGCAGTGATTTCAGGGTACTCCGCGTCAGAGAATGTCCTCCTTCTGCGGGAGCGATATCTTTTGGCTGATCGGGAAGTTGGGATCGGCTGTCTGAATATCGACTGTCGGCTCGTATGTGAACTGCAGCGGCACTCAGAGAGCATTGCTGTGATAAGTCGTTCACAACAATAAGATGGAGTGATCAAATTAGCACTCCTCTTCTTTGTCAAATAATCTTTTAGGTCCGTGGGAGGGGAATCAAAGAGATTAGCCTCGGATTGTCGAGGGGTTTTCAGCTTCTGAGAGCTATCCTTACTTCGCAAAGCTAAGATGCAAGGTTCTGAGACGCGGAGCTCACATCCTGTAAGATAAACGCGGCTCTCGCGTTTTGGCTCTGAAATGTTAGTGTTGCGCCTCTGCTGCGAAGAGACGCGGCTCTCGCATCTGCCTAGCGACACTTGAGAAACGCGGGCCTTCTGGGTCCCACGTATAACTGTAGAGGCGTGGGTCTCGTGTCTCGGATGAGGGGCACGGACCTCGCACTACTGGTCGCCGCATTTGGGAAGTGGAGCTTCAGAAACGCAAGTTTGGTGAGTCTCACGTTTAGGTTTTCAAACCCGAACTTCACGTGTCTGACGTGATTCAGAAGAAACGCGAGTTTGGACCTCGCATCCTACATCTGTTGGGCAGACAGTTGTTCCAGCTTCTCGCGCCTGTAGTTGACGCGCAGCCGTCTCTGTCGTCGCTCAGCATTCTGGTTACGCCGTACGGGCTGATGGGAACCCCAGGTAACTTGGTGCTGAGGAAGGGGATGGGCATGAACGGGCTGAACATCAACAACGTTAACCACGCGGGTCTCATGGGAGAAGTTGACGCCAGCTTTACGTATGATGCGGTTAGCCACGACATCCTTCTTGCCAGTCGCGTCTGAGGGGATCTCAGAGCGGACTCGAGAACAAGTCCCCGAGGAGACTTTGCAGTACTGTCACGCCTTAGGGCTCATAGAGCCGGAAGAGTGAAACTCTTCATACTTTACCTGGTTGAACTCCATGACAAGTGATTCGACCATTTTTCCCATATAGGTGACGTCACCTTACGCCACAACTTGCTTGTCAGTAGAGAAAGTAGTCCCCAGCGAAGTCGCCATCTCCTGTTTGGTGGAGGGAAATTGAAAATCGAGGAGTAAATTCTTTATTTGATTATAAAAAAAGTTACAACGGATCAATAATCCTCTTACAAGAGAGGGAAGATATTCAAACTTGAATCTCCCTTTTGTTTAAAGCTGGGTTCTTGATGTGGCGATGGAAAGTGAATCATGTTTTCTGTTGACCGGGTGAACGTCAGAACCTTTTGGGAGTCGTCTCTTTAGATAGTAGACGAAGTAACACAGCTTTTGTCCACCAAGGAGCTCAAAGAGATTGTAGGAAAAGACGAACTTGTACGCAGCAAGTTGTTAGAAGAGTTGAACTCTCTCTTTCTTTTCAGCTGGAAATCTTGGTATTTCTACGGCTTACAACCGAAGTTCTTTTGATCAAGAGTTATCCGTCTTTTTTTTCCGACCCCTCTCCCATAGCAGGCTAGGTTATTTATAAAGGTTTCAGGGGTAAACGTGTCCCCTAAAACACTCCATAATGGGCGTTAACTCGCTCATTACGTGAGCAGTAATTGACCCAGTAATGAGGGCAGTTATAACCGGGACGCAGGTTTTGAGTCTTATGTCTTGCCATTGAAGTGATGCTTGAGAAACGCGAGCTCTAATTATGTGTCAAGCTTCAGTGAGACGCGGGCTTTGAACCCGCGTCTTGGTACTACAATAACGCTGAGACGCGGGTTTCAACCCTCGCATCTTGGTCCTCGCAGTGATGTTGAGACGCGGGTTTCAACCCTCGCGTCTTGGTGCCGCGCTGGTGGTGATGATTAGCCTTGCGTCTGGAGCTTAGATTCTACTTTTTCCTGACTTGTCTTCATTGATTTTTAGACAGTCTACAATCATATAGATAGAATTCAGGGGGTAAGGAGCGACCTTTGAGAGATCGAGAAGGGAATTCAATCTGAGATCACGAGTGCGGGAGCGGCGACGGGCCACACGCAGGCGACGACGTGTTGGCGGCGGAAAAGATGGAGATCTAGGGAAAAGAGAGAACTAGGGTTTTTTTTTTGTTGCACGGAGAGGGGGGGGGGGGGGGGGCGCGACGACGATAGGAGGGCGGCGGCAATGTTAGGGGTCGAGGAGAGAGCTAGGGCTTTTTTGGGGATAGAGAGAATTAGTGAGAGAGAGACGAACTTAGAGATGAATTCGGAGCCCCGGGGGTGGAAGAGGGGGGCAGCGAAGGACTGGGGAGGGGCGCGACGATGAGGGGATGGCGGCGGCAAGGGACTAGGGCTCATTTTGAGATAGAGACAGTGAGAGAGAGGAACGGACTGGACTCATTTCCTCTCATTTCTATTGTTTTGTTGAGCCACTCATCGTCCCACGTGGCAAACCACGTAGGATGCCACGTCGGATGGGAGTTTCACAGGGAGATCAAATAGGAGTCAAATAGCACTGTTGTTTACTATTTCCATGGGGCATCACATTGCTGACAAAATGACAATATGAGATAATTGATTTTGAAAATACTGCATCATGACATTTGGTTTTAAAAAGCTTCACAAAATTCCGGTTTGCCAAACTAGGCCGAGAGGCAAAGGGAGTTATGCTAGCTTGGGCCATGTCATAGATAACATTCCTAAAATAGGCATTAGCCAAAGCAAGAAGTTTATTGATAATGAAAATTAAATGAATAATTGATAATGAAATTAAATGAATAATAGGCTAAATAGTTTAACATCAAACAGTGTTGAGATGGCCGAGTTGGTCTGTAAGGCGCTAGGTTAAATGCGTCTGATGTGCAGAAAAAAAAAATGAACAATTTCTGAAATTGTCCACATGTAATATTGAATTTGTCTACCTGGAACAGAAAAATGTGCAAGCTCCAAAAGTGTCCACCTGTAGATAGCTCGAATTAAATAACTTGTAACTGTGTTATATGATTTTCCTTAAATAAAGTCTTAAATAATGTGAGAATTTTAAGATTTAAGATTTTAATAGAATTTCATGTTGATATTACTGATCTTAGAACTTTAATATGCATATTTTACGAGAAGTATCTACTTATTTTCTTGTATTATATTTAATTAGCAAAATAAAAATAAGAAATTTTCTATTTAGTTTTTTTCTTATAAACACAGTAGGCTATTGTTTCTTTTCTCTTAGGCTACTATTTTTTCCCTTATAAATTTAATTTTCTGGATTCATTTATTACAACAATGTTCTAAACAAGTGTTCTCACTAATTTGAGAATAATAAATATATTGAACTAAAAGATGAATAATTTTCTATGAAATGTAGACATACTAAATTGAAAGTAAACAGTTTTATACAAAAAATAGAACTAAAATTGTCCACCTTTTATAATTAGTTTTATACTTAGGCTTAATCTATCCACCTATAAGTCAACTCGTCTACATCATCATCGGTCTTTCTACCATAGGTTTCACTTGTTACTGCAATTGTTCATCATAATTAGTTGTTCACTTGTATTTGAAATTATCTACATTATTTTTAGTATGTTCACCTATAGGTCAATTGTCCACTTCTTACTGAAATTGTCCATCTCAATTAAATTATTCACTTATATATGAAATTGTCCATATAATTTTCAGTTTATAAAAAATGGACAATATTAGCTCTTTGTGTCCACCTTTTATAATTAGTTTTATACTTAAGCTTAATTTATCCACCTATAGGTCAACTCGTCTACATTATCATCGGTTTTTCTACCATATATTAACTTGTTACTGCAATTGTCCACCAGAAATTATCTGCAATATTTTTAGTATGTCCACCTATAAGTCAAATTGTCCACTTCTTACTGAAATTGTCCATCTCAATTAAATTATTTACTTATATATGAAATTGTCCATATAATTGTCATTTTATAAAAAATGGACAATATTAGTTCTTTTTTTTTTATAAAATTGTCTATTTTTATTTAGTATGTATAAAATTCATATAAAATTGTTCACCTTTTAATTCAATATATTATTATTTTCAAGTCAGTAAAAACACTTATTGGGAACACTGTTGCTATAAAAGAATTCAAAAATTAAAATTATATAAATAATAAAAGCCTAATATGTTTACAAGAAAAAAACCTGAGTAAAAAATATCTTATTTTATTTTGCTAATTAAATATACAAGAAAAAATACAAAATTTCTCATAAAATAAGCATCTTAAATATCTAAAACCAATAATATAAGCACTAAATGTTATTAAAATCTAAAATCTCACAATTCTCACATTGTTAAAGGTTTTATTTAAACAAAATCTCATTACATAGCCACGTGTGGAAAAATTGGAGCTATAGGCCAATACTTTCTGAGCCTGCATCTTTTTGGCACCCGGAAAGATTTATTTTTTGCAAAATGTTACAATAAATTTTTATATTATAGGCGAATAATTTCAAAAATTGTCTATATTTTTCTGCAGTTCAGGCGTAGTAAATGCGCCCACGTGACTTGTGACGAGTTTTGACCTATTTCAAAGAGAGGATACAAGAATTATCAAAATATTTCCTGCCCCAGCCTTTTTGTGAGGACAAGGGGAAAGCGCATGAATAACTGAGTCAATGGGATTTCTAGTACATGAAAAAACACCAGAGGGTTTTTGACGAGGAATATTTTCTCATAGAAAGAAATTCTCATTTTTTTATTCTCATTTTTTTTTTTGTTCAAACCCCTCCAAATATCATCAGAATTCTTGGCGGACAATTACCTTCCAAAATGTTATCATAGTATCACTGACTCTTATTTTTATTGGATTAGTAGTAACTTTTCTTGTTAGCAAATTTAATCAACCAAACTCTTGTTAAGCTGTAACGCCTTGATCCCACGGGTACGAAGACGTTACTGCGACGTATATACGCAGGACGAAAATACCCTCACGTATATACGCTAAACATCAGTACAAATAAGAATTAGAGTGCGGAAGCACAATAGTAATATGCATTCCAACAGAAAAATACAATTACATAGTTATCATAGAGAGTGATACAATATTACAGGAATATTACATCACCAGTAAATACAAAAGTACATTATACGAAGATATACATAACAAAAGTTGAGAGGTGCTCACGTGCAGCAAGAGAGGCCTCGAGAGCCAATCAGGAGAAGAGCTGTGAGGAAGAGCTACTGCGATGTCCAAGTTTCTGTTGCGTTCTGATTGTCACGGAAGGATCCTCTGCGTACTCTGATCAGTTACAGTAAGGCCACCATGATTCAAACTTTAGGATCTAGACATTAGAATCTAGGGTTATCAGAAAGCAATGCAGCGAGCATATATGATAAAGCCAACTGGCATGCATATCAGGCACACGTGTACAGAAAAGGTGTATCGTGAATATAAGTACATATGAACATGAAATGAGACAGTAAGTAAAATAACTATAGGAAAACCAGTTATACAAGCCCACATTACCGATCTGTGAGATTAGTACGTTGAAAGAATAATCCAAACAAAATAACCCTCATATATATACCCTACACCTCACGTCACTGTAATATGAGTTTATATAACCTGAATTTGCCTTCACAATAACAGAATAATGAAACAGTATGAAAACCCGAAAATAAGCAATCAAGTAATTCAACAAAGTAGCACAGGTATTACGTTTAAGTGGTAAGCAAGATAATGTATTATATCACAGGTCTCCTAAGTATAGATCAAGTGTATAGCTAGTACCAGATGTCTGGTAGCTGTATAATAATCATGCCAAGTTCCCGTAACAGGTGTCAGGTGTAATAGTATCCGGTCAGGTGTCACAATATCAGGTCAAGTGTACTAGTATCATGTGAAAGCATGTCAAGTAAGTGATAACATGTCAATTGTCAAGTGTCAAATATCATGTGTCAGGTATCATGTATCAAGTATAAACATATCAGCGTCAGGTAATTAACATGTTAGTATCATGTGAGTTGAATACAGAGTTACAACATGATATATAAGGTAATCATTCTGTCATGTAATATGGTACAGGAGAACAGCATAGTTAAACATTTTAAACTCTTCACAACCATATCTATAATAACAATAATTTAATCTAATAATTAGCTATGAGAAGCCGAGCGAAGCGGGAGTGTATCTAGGCATACCCATTACAAGTATAATGCCAGTCTAATGAGTTATAATAATGGTCAATAGGTATTCAAAAAACATGTTAATTTTAGAAAATCGCTCGCATATCATATATCAACTTGCATAATGACACATCATGTATTAAAAAGTAGGATAACAATTATTAGCCATGTAATGATGTAACAAGACATTCGCATATCAATATATCATGCAATAGACGTTAAAATAGCAATCACTAGGTATGAAACGATGATAGTAACGGATTCGCTTAAATTATATCAAGCCCTAGAATAAAATTAGTAAGGCATAAAGCTACACAAAGAGTACTCGCCTAAAATTACCAGAAAATACAGTAAAATCTCAGAACACTATAAACACGTACACGCTACTAATCCATATAATATATATATATATATATATATATATATATATATATATATATATATATATATATATATATATATATATATATATATATATATATATATTAGAGAGAATGAGATAGGGGGAGAGAGGATTAGTTAGAGAGAGAGGCTACAAGAGAGAGCTAGAGAGAGAAGGGGGTAATGTTTGAAATAAAGGGGGTAATTAGGGAATGAAGGAGAGGGTAAATAGAGAAAATAAGAAAGAGGGGTAAAAGAAGAAAGAAGAAATAAAAGAAATAAAAGAAAGAAAGAAGAAGGGAGGGAAGAGGGTGGCTGGTCGGGGGCTCTGGCCGCCGCCAGCGGCCTGGGTGGCGCGGCCTGGGCCTGCGGGATGAGGAGTGTGGGGATTTTGGTTGTTGCTGTTATTATTGTAATTGATGTTGTTGTTGAAGGTGATGGTGGTGGTTGAAGATGGTGGTGTTAGGGAGTTGGAGGAGGTGGAAGAGACGGTTGTAGGGTGGCGGGAGTAAAGGAATCAGGAAATTTGATAGTGAATTTTGAAGGAAAAAGAATTTAATAGTGATGGGTTTTAAGGAAATTGGAGGAAATGGAGTGGAGTTTGAGGAGAAGGGAAGTGGGGAAGAGAAGGGGAGAGCTTGGCGGATGGGAGGCGCCGGCTAAGGGAGGCGGTGCGCTGGCGGCACTGGTGGAGGCGGTGGTCAAGGGGGAGAGGAGAGTGTGTTGGTGGAAGAGAAGGAGAAATGGAGAAGATGGGAAGGAGAAAAGAAAGAAGAAAAATAAAAAGAAGGAGAGGGAGAGGGGAGTATGGGAGGAGGAGAGTGCTATTGTAACGCCCCGATCCGGCTGGTACGGAGACGTTACTACAACGTATATACGCAAGTCAGAAATACCCTCACGTATGTACGCTAAGCATCAGTACAAGAAGGAATCAGAGTACGGAAGTGCGTGCTATATATATACATTCCAACTTAAAGATTACAAAGTTATCACAGAGCGTGATATATTAGTACATGTACATTATATCACAGCAAAGTACAGCAGTAAGGATTACAATTTGTACAGCCAAAAGGTGCTCATGGGCAGAGAAGAAGATCCCCGAGCTTGCAGGAAGGTTCAAGAACAGAAGGAGCTGGGACTAGTCGGCCTGCGCCGAGAGATAAGCTTGATCTTCGGTGGATGGCTCCGCTTCAATCTAAGCTTCAGAACCTGAACATGCAACTCCAGGGGAGTCAGAAGCTCCCTAACAAATATTCAGGTGAATGCCAAGTGTCGTGCAGAGATAAGTATATGTATGTTGATATAATCCGAACAGTAGTAAGCATCAAGAACTGGGTTGAGTGCACATGTATAGTAAGTATACAATGGAAACATAAGATGAAAGTGAGAAGGCCATGAATAAACCTATCATTACTATTTTTAATATTTGTACTTATTACTCGTTCTACCCATATGTCTAGGTATGTGTAATAGCGTCCCAGCACACATACATCCACATATGAGTAAGTCGAGGCTGTTATTGGAAACCAATGGGGGTATCAACGAACAATATTTACAGTGGGTCCCGTATATGCCCGGGACCATGGTCCAAGACGTTCCATTGCTGGTATATGGAACCGGCTGCAAGGCCTACAGGAGGGTCTTATAGAATGCCCTTATCAAGATGGTACCAAGAAGGAGGGAGCCAGCACTCCCCTCGGTCGCCTGGAGGCCCACAGGTCAGACCGAAAATTTTAGTTGCACAACATACATAGTGCCACTGTAAACACGAACATATATGATAGCCGTAAGTTTCTCCCGACCCGATTCAAGTGGTTTCTTTTTATGATTTATTATGTAATTATCAATTCACGGGAAAGTAAGTGCATGACAAGATCAAGAATTCAAGAGTACATGAGTATTATAATTTCAAGTCATCGTATATAATACAGGATTCCCGTAAATATGATAATCTTAAGCCAAGTATCAATATGTCATAACGAGGCAAGTACTAAGTAGTGGCATAACAGGTGCCATGAGACATATGCCTGAGAGGTGATATTGGACAGGTGACAAGTGATAGCATGATACATGCAAGTATGCCAGAAAAATAATATAATACTAGTCAACATGACGAAGCGGGAAAATCCGAAGGAAAGCGAGAACACTCGCCTAAAACTTCAGGAACACCAGGAAATCCCAAGCTCCAGAATCTAGGAAACCAACGCGTTCAATAACAGATGTTATATGAAAAGAGGAGGAGAAAGGATGAATCAAAAAAGGGAGAAGAAGACGCAAGGGTTGCAGACGCGGGGGTTGCACCGCGTTGATGTCACAAAAGCAGGGTCTGAGACCCGCGTTTTATAATACAGGAAGAACGCAGACGCGAGCTCGTGCTCCGTGTCACGTTAATACATGAACGCGAAGATCGCGTTAAAGAGGTTCTTGGACGCGGGAGTAAGCTCCGCGTCTAGTACTAAAACAGGAGAGAGAGAGAGAGAGAGAGACAGAGAAATGAGAGAGACGCAGAGAGAGACGCAGGAATGAGGGTGTATGTGACGCAGGGAAGGGAAAAAGAGAAGGAGAAAAAGAAAGAAAGAAAGAAAGGAAGGAAGGAAAGATAGAAGGAAAGAAAAGAAGGAAGAAGGGAAGGGGGAGGATGGCCGACCGTGGCTTGGCCGGTGGTCGCCGGAGTTGGCCGGAGATGGTGGCCAAAGCTCCAAGCTCAAGGAAAGAAGAGGGTGCAATTCTAGTTAAAAATGGAGATTTGGAGTTTTGAAAACGAGGCTTCAGAGAACGAAGCTATAGCTTGTTAGAAGGAGAATTCCGAGGAGATGAAGACGGCGTGGTTGGTGGTGGCTAAGGTGGTGTAGGTGGTGGTGGAAATGGTGGAGAAGTTAATGGAGGAAGTGGGTTTCTTGGTGGAAAAAGAGGAAGAAGAAGATAGTGGAGATGGTGTTGTTGTTAGAATGGAGAAGGAGATGGAGAAGAAAGTGGTGGAGAAAATGGTAGAAGAAGTTGGTGGTGGAGGAGATGGAGAATGGAGGGGGGTGACCGGCCAAGGAAGGCCTGGGCTGTGGTTCGTTCTCTATTGGCTGTTGGTGGGAAGGAGGAGGAAAAATGAAAAAGAAAGGAAGAAAGGTGGGGTGTATATAAAGGGATATGATTATTACAATATTGCCATTGCCAATCCTTTTAAAAGAGACTTGTGTCTCCACTAAAATGGGCTGCGTCCCCATTCATGAAATCCGCGTCTGGCAAAAGAGGGCCAGACGCGAAGATGGGATTCGCGTCCAGGAGGAAAACGCGAGTGTTGCGTTGATAGAAAAGACAAAAAAGCATGGGTGTCTTGATCTGAGTTGATTTTCTTGAGGGACAACATTAAATGCGGGATGGAGAGAGTCTCCGCATTAAATGTTGAACCCAGATTTGGTGAGTCTCGTGTCAGGCAAAGAGAGAGAAAAAGTAAAATATCTGGATAGAATTCCGATATCTGAAAAAATACTGAAAACTCAGGAAAAGCCCGAAAAATGAAGTATCTTGAAAGGTTTTCTAAAATTCTCGAAAAATTTATTTAGATAGAAACATGATTTTAAGAAATAATGTGAAAGCCTTTTCTAGATTTTTCAACTCCATTTGTAAATTAAAAATCTGAGAGTCGATCAGCGACACTGGTCGACACCAGTTTTGAAGATTTATAATTTAATTCAGAAAAATTTCAGAAAATCATGAAAATCTAGAATATTAAAAAAAATTTGAAACTGAAATCAGTCAAATCTGAATACCAAAAAGGTTAAATCATGCCGTACTGCTATATGAGTAAGAATTTAAATAACAGATAATAAGAAAATACGCTCAAAAAATCAGGACACTTAGCTGTGTACGTATTCTGAGGATGGGGTGTTACAATCCATCCACCTTATCAAAAATTTCGTCCTCGAAATTTCGATAATGGGGATGTGAAGGTAGAAAAGAATAGGGGTAAGGAATTTTACCAACTAAGATATAAAGAGTTGGGGGTAACGTTCACAAATAATATCTTCTCGTTCCCACGTAGCTTCTCCGAGGGCATGCCTATTCCAAGAAATCAGTACTAATGGTATTGCCCGATTCTTCAGGGTCTTGACACTTCTATCCAGAATGGCCATCGACTGTTCTTTGTAGGATAAATCAGGTTGTAGTTCTAATTCTGAGTGATTTAGAATGTGACTCTCATCCTTGATATACCTCCTCAGCTGTGATATATGGAATACGTTATGTACTCCTTCTAATGTTGGTGGCAATGCCAATCGGTAAGCCACATCTCCCACACGATCTAAAATTTCAAATGGGCCAATGTATCTCGGACTAAGTTTTCCGCGAGTACCAAATCGGATTACCCCTTTGGTTGGTGATATCCTTAAAATACATGATCACCTGTTCTGAATTCCAACGGTCTTCTATTAGTGTCTGCCCAACTCTTCTGTCGGCTCTGTGATGCACGGAGATGATCTTTGATAATTCTGACTTTATCTGTTGTCTGAACTAGAATATCTGGTCCCATAAGTCTTCTTTCGCCGACCTCATCCCAACATATTAGCGACCTGCATTTTCTGCCATATAATGCTTCAAATGGAGCCATCTTGATACTGGCCTGATAGTTGTTATTATAAGAGAATCTTACCAAATGAATATAGTCTTCCCATGACCCTTTAAATTCCACCATGAAGGCTCGTAACATATCTTCAAGGATTTGGATAGTTCGTTCAGATTGTCCATCTGTCTGGGAATGATATGAGGTACTGAATTTCAGACGAGTTCCTAAATTTTCTTGGAGACTTTCCCAGAAATATGATCGGAATCTCGTGTCTCTATCCGACACGATGCTAACTGAAACTCCATGCAGACGAACTATTTCTTTTATATATTTATCTGCAAGAACTTCTGTTGATTGACCAACTCTGAAGGGTAGGAAGTGAGCTGCTTTTGTGAGGCGGTCAATGATTACCCATACGGCATTGTTACCCTTAGGACTGCGGGGTAGAGCTGTAACAAAATCCATGGTGATATGTTCTCACTTCCATTCGGGTATCGGTAATGGTTGTACAAGTCCAGCTGTTCTCTGATGTTCTACCTTTATTTGCTGACAAACTAAGCATTTTGCACATACTGGGCTATCTCCCTCTTCATGGCATTCCACCAAAACTTCTGCTTCAGGTCTTGATACATTTTATTTCCTCCTGGGTGTATGGAATAAGCCGAACTGTGTGCCTCTGCCAAAACTTTCTGCCGAACTTCCCCTTATGGTACACAGATTCTATTACCAAAATAAAGTGCACCATCCGAATGAATACGGATATCTGTCCTTAATCCAGCTTCTACTTGAGCCCTGAATTTCTGTAATCTGGGGTCTCCCTTTTGGGCTTCCTTAATTTCACTCATCAGGGTTGGTTGAATCTGGAAGGTCATTAATTGACCTGAGTCATCAGCTCCTTGTATTAGCATTAAGTCCAACTTTATGATTTCCCGAAGCAATTCCTTCTGTTGAGTAAGTTGTAATAATACTTTGTCCTTTGGTCTCCTGCTTAATGCATCTGGAACTGTATTGTCCTTACCAGGATGGTACTGTAAGTCTATGTCATAGTCGGCCATCAATTCAAGCCACCGCCTTTGCCTCATGTTTAATTCTTTCTGTGTGAAGATATACTTAAGACTCTTATGATCAGTATAGATCAACACTTTGTCCCCCAGAAGGTAGTGTCTCCAGATCTTTAACGCAAATATTACCGGCGCCAGTTCTAAGTCATGGGTTGGGTAATTTCTCTCATGTGATTTCAATTGCCTAAATTTATAAGCTATGACATGACCATGCTGCATTGATACACATCCTAGGCCTTTTCCGGATGCATCACTATATATAATCATCCCTCTTATTCCTGAGGGAGTCTTCAAGATTGGAGCTGAAATTAGTCTTTCCTTTAATTGTTCAAATGCTGTAGTACATTCCTCTGACCATTGATACCTTTCCCCTTTTCTGGTGAGCTTTGTTAATGGGGCTGCGATTTTGGAGCTTATACAAATCTCCTGTAATATCTGGCTAATCCAATAAAGCTTTTAATTTCTATTACTGTCCTTGGGATTGGCCAATCTTTTACTTCCTGAATTTTGCTAGGGTCAACTGAAATTCCTTCTTCTGAAATTATATGACCCAAGAAAGCTATACGGTCTAACCAGAACTCACACTTGCTTTGCTTAGCATAAAGTTATTCCTGCCGGAGAGTCTGTAGCACTATCCTCAAGTGTTCTACATGCTCTCTGTCATTTTTAGAATATATTAAGATATCGTCGATGAACACCACGCCAAACTGGTCCAAATATGGCGAGAAAACTCGGTTCATCAAATTCATAAAGACAGCTGGGCATTGGTCACTCCGAAGGGCATGACTAGAAATTCGTAATGACCATAGCGAGTTCAGAATGCTGTCTTCGGAATATTTTCTTTCTTCACTTTTAGTTGGTGATAACCTGATTGTAAATCCAATTTCGAAAACACTCGGGCCCCATGAAGTTGATCGAAAAGATCATCAATTCTTGGTAAGGGATACTTATTCTTGATGTTAACTTTGTTTAATTCTCTGTAGTCTATACACAACCGCTTACCACCATCTTTCTTGTTGGCCAATAGTACCGGAGCTCACCATGGTGAAGTACTCGGTCTAATCAATCCCCTGTCAGAATATTCCTGTAACTGCTTCTTTAGAACTTCTAATTCAGTGGGCGCCATTCTATATGGAGTTTTAGATATTGGGACTGTGCCCGGAATGATATCAATGGAGAACTCAATTACTCTGTCAGGTGGAAGTCCTGAGATCTCTTTAAATACTTCTAGAAACTCATTCCAAACTGGTACTCACTTTTTCTGGATCTCAGCAGCAGTCATCTGTGTTTTACCCTTGGCAGGCTTATGCTCTCCTTTAAATTGAAACTCAGGCTGAAGCGGTATTCTGAAAATAACTTCCTTATTTTGACAATCAATAACCGCATGGTATTTGCTGAGCCAAGTCATGCCAAAGATTACGTCGTACCCTTTAGTATCTAGTACGAGCATATCCACTGCTAATGTCCTGTTACACAGTTCCACCGGACAATCTACACAAATTCTATTAGAGATGACTACCCCATTGCCGGAACTAATCTCCCACTGGTGGTCTAAATATTCAACAGGTATAGAGTGTAAAGCAGTGAAACTATCTGATATGTAACAATGAGAAGCGCCAGAATCAAAGAGGGCTAAGACATGTTTAGAGTGCACCTTAATCTTACCTGTTACCACCTCTCCAGAAGTTTGGGCCTCCTCCACTGCCAAGTTGTAGGTTCGTCCCCTTCGATGACCTGTTGTTGTTCTGCCTCCCCTTGGAGCTCGGCGAAAAACCCGTTGTTGTGGAGGGAAAGGGGTCCTCCTAACCGCTGGCCCTGGGTTCCTTTATCCAATGGTTACTGGGGGTGTTAGTAGGGTTCGGTTTATCATCCCAGTTCTCTTATGGGGACAACCCTCTATTGTGTGATCACCAGATCCACATACCAGGCATAATCCATTGGCCCTACAGCACTCCTGCTGTGTGTGGCCCGTCCTCTGAAATAAGCACATATAGGAGGTGTTTGAGTTATCTGAAGAGGTGCTAATCGAAATGGTCTCCTAATTATTGGGGCTTTTACAACTCTGATTGGACCTCCTCTGCCTAATTGCTGAAATGGCCTCTTCATGGCCTGGTTCCTTATCTAATAAAGATTCTTTGTCTCCAGTCCTTGCTCCACCTCTCGAGCTATAGTGAGGACCTGGGAATATATTTTCAGCTGTTGGGGAATCAAAAGGACCTGAATATCCATTTGTAAGCCCTGTTGAAATCTGCTTGCCCGTTTCTCTTCGTCGGTTACCACATATGGAGCAAAATGACTCAGCCTTAAAAACTCAGTAGCATATTCATCAACAGATCGGTTCCATTGTTGAAGTCGGATGAATTGCTCTTCCATCTCCTTCTGAGCTGTGGTAGGGAAGAATCTATCATAAAAGTTCTTAGAGAACTGGTCCCAAGTGATGGGTTTATCCAGTCTCGCTTCTTCAGCTAGCCACCAGGTTTTAACCACATCCGTTAGTTGGATCTTGGCGACCTCTACCTGATCTTCCTCCGGAACCCGTGCTGCCTTCAAGAGGTCCGTGGTGTCGATTAGCCATTGCTCGGCATCTAGCGGTCCCTCTCCCCCCGTAAATATTGCCGGCTGCAATCGCCTGAAGTCTGACACGTTGCCCGGCCTCCGTTCCTGGGGAGCTGTTATCAAGCCTTGCCGAAGGAGTTCTGTCTGCCTTTGTTGATTCTCTACCATATTTTGGATAAACCTAAGAATATCTGCATTTCCCCCTGCAGGTCCGTCCTGTGGCTGCCCGGAGTTGTTACGTCCTGCCACTCTATCCATATCTATGTTGGTAAAAGATGTATAGAAAAAGGAGTGAAAGCAAAAGATAGATGGACTTTAGGAATCAAGGGATGGAATATCAAGAAGGAATGGATAACTTTGTATATTGTAGTTGGAATGTATAACTGAAACTCATGTATTCCAATTACAAATTAAGATCCCATAAATTTGCAGTTTGGTTGTACTGTAGGTGTGAAAGCCTGGGCTCTGATATCAACCTGTAACGCCCCGATCCGGCGGGTACGGAGACGATACTGCAACGTATATACGCAAGTCAGAAATATCCTCACGTATGTACGCTAAGCATCAGTACAAGAAGGAATCAGAGTACGAAAGTGCGTGATATATATATATATATACATTCCAACTTAAAAATACAAAGTTATCACAGAGCGTGATATATTAGTACATGTACATTATATCACAGCAAAGTACAGAAGTAAGGATTACAATTTGTACAGCAAAAAGGTGCTCACGGGCTGAGAAGAAGATCCCTGAGCTTGTAGGAAGGTTCAAGAACAGAAGGAGCTGGGACTAGTCGGCCTGCGCTGAGAGATAAGCTTGATCTTCGGTGGATGGCTCCGCTTCAATCCAAGCTTCAGAACCTGAACATGCAAGTCCAAGGGAGTCAGAAACTCCCTAACAAATATTCAGGTGAATGCCAAGTGTCGTGCAGAGATAAGTATATGTATGTTGATATAATCCGAACAGTAGTAAGCATCAAGAACTGGATTGAGTGCACATATATAGTAAGCATACAATGGAAACATAAGATGAAAGTGAGAAGGTCATGAATAAACCTATCATTACTATTTTTAATATTTGTACTTATTACTCATTCTACCCATATGTCTAGGTATGTGTAATAGCGTCCCAGCACACATACATCCACATATGAGTAAGTCGAGGCTGTTATTGGAAACCAATGGGGGTATCAATGAATAATGTTTACAGTGGGTCCCGTACATGCCCGGGACCACAGTCCAAGACGTTCCATTGCTAGTATATGGAACCAGCCGCAAGAGCTACAGGAGGGTCTTATAGAATGCCCTTATCAAGATGGTACCAAGAAGGAGGGAGCCAGCACTCCCCTCGGTCGCCTGGAGGCCCACAAGTCAGACCGAAAATTTTAGTTGCACAACATACCTAGTACCACTGTAAACACGAACATATATTGATAGCCATAAGTTTCCCCCGACCCGATTCAAGTGATTTCTTTTTATAATTTATTATGTAATTATTAATTCACGGGAAAATAAGTGCATGACAAGATCAGGAATTCAAGAGTACATGAGTATTATAATTTCAAGTCACCGTATATAATACAGGATTCCCGTAAATATGATAATCTTAAGCCAAGTATCAATATGTCATAACAAGGCAAGTACTAAATAGTGGCATAACAGGTGCCATGAGACATATGCCTGAGAGGTGATATTGGGCAGGTGACAAGTGATAGCATGATACATGCAAGTATGCCAGGAAAATAATATAATACTAGTCAACATGACGAAGCGGGAAAATCCGAAGGAAAGCGAGAACACTCGCCTAAAACTTCAGGAACACCAGGAAATCCCAAACTCTAGAATCTAGGTAACCAACGCGTTCAATAACAGATGTTATATAAAAAGAGGAGGAGAAAGGATGAATCAAAAAAGGGAGAAGAAGACACAGGGGTCGCAGACGCGGGGGTTGCGCCGTGTTGATGTCACAAACGCGGGGTCTGAGACCCGCGTTTTATAATACAGGAAGAACGCAGATGCGAGCACGTGCTCCGCGTCGCGTTAATACATGAACGCGAAGATCGCGTTAAAGAGGTGCTTGGACGCAGGAGTAAGCTCCGCGTCTAGTACTAAAACAGGAGAGAAAGAGAGAGACAGAGAAATGAGAGAGACACAGGAATGAGGGAGTATGTGACGCAGGGAAGGGAAAAAGAGAAGGAGAAAAAGAAAGAAAGAAGGAAAGAAAGAAGGAAAGAAAGAAGGAAAGAAAAGAAGGAAGAAGGGAAGGGGGAGGATGGCCGACCGTGGCTTGGCCGGTGGTCGCCGGAGTTGGCCGGAGATGGTGGCCAAAGCTCCAAGCCCAAGGAAAGAAGAGGGTGCAATTCTAGTTAAAAAATGAAGATTTGGAGTTTTGAAAACGAGGCTTTGGAGAACGAAGCTATAGCTCGTTAGAAGGAGAATTCCGAGGAGATGAAGACAGCGTGGTTGGTGGTGGCTAAGGTGGTGTAGGTGGTGGTGAAAATGATGGAGAAATTAATGGAGGAAGTGGGCTTCTTGGTGGAAAAAGAAGAAGAAGAAGATGGTGGAGATGGTGTTGTTGTTGTTAGAATGGAGGAGGAGATGGAGGAGAAAGTGGTGGAGAAAATGGTGGAAGAAGTTGGTGGTGGAGGAGATGGAGAATTGAGGGGGTGGCCGGCCAAGGGAAGGCCTGGGCTGTGGTTCGTTCTCTGTTGGCTGTTGGTGGGAAGGAGGAGGAAAAATGAAAAAGAAAGGAAGAAAGGTGGGGGTGTATATAAAGGGGATATGATTATTACAATATGGCCATTGCCAATCCTTTTAAAAGAGACTTGCGTCTTCACTAAAATGGGCTGCGTCCCCATTCACGAAATCCGCGTCTGGTAAAAGAGGGCCAGACGCGGAGATGGGATTCGCGTCCAGGAGGAAAACGCGAGTGTTGCGTTGATAGAAAAGACAAAAAAGCATGGGTGTCTTGATCTGAGTTGATTTCCTTGAGGGACATAACATTAAATGCGGGATAAAGAGAGTCTCCGCATTAAATGTTAAACCCAGATTTGGTGAGTCTCGTGTCAGGCAAAGAGAAAGAAAAAGTAAAATATCTGGATAAAATTCCGGTATCTGAGAAAACACTGGAAACTCAGGAAAAGCCCGAAAAATGAAGTATCTTGAAAGGTTTTCTAAAAATTTCCAAAAAATTCATTTAGATAGAAAACATGATTTTAAGAAATAATGTGAAAGCCGTTTCTAGATTTTCAACTCTGTTTGTAAATTAAAAATCTGAGAGTCGGTCAGCGACACTGGTCGACACCGGTTTTGAAGATTTACAATTTAATTTAGAAAAATTCCAGAAAATCATGAAAAATCTAGAATATTAAAAAAATATTTGAAACTAAAATTAGTCAAATCTGAATACTAAAAAGTTCAAATCATGCCGTACTACTATATGAGTAAGAATTTAAATAACAGATAATAAGAAAATACGCTCCAAAAATCGGGACACATAGCTGTGTACGTATTCTGAGGATGGGGTGTTACAGCTATCGGCTGTGGTGGGCAAGGATGAGGGTGGCAGGGAGCAGGTAGAGAGAAAGAAAAAGAAAAAGAAAAGAAAAAAGAACGAAAAGAAAAAGAAAGGAAAAGGAAAAATAAAGAAAAGGCAAAGAAATAAGAAAAATTAATGAATAATTATATTATTAAATAATTAATTTAATAGGATAACATGAGAGTATTATGTAGAGGAGTGGAGAAGGAAAAAACAAGAAAGAAAAGAAAAGAAAAGAAAAGAAAAGAAAGAAATATAATATTATTATTTAAATAGGGTAAAATTTGACTGTTTCAGAAACGTTCCCAAAAAATTTTTAAAAATAGAAAATAATATTTTAAGATGCCTGATAAAATCAGATTCGAGAAATTTAATCAGGTCTTCAAATTAAAAATCTTAGAATCTTCTGACGATACTAGTCGACAACAAAATCGGTCAAATTTTGATAAATTAAGAAAAATCTCAAAAAATGTATTTAGATAGAAAATGAGATTTTAAGAAGTAATGTGAAAACTGTTTCTAAAAATTCAACTCCATTTCCAAACTAAAAATCAGGGAATTGTTCAGCGATACTAATCGACGCTAGTTCTGAAGGTTTTGCAGAATAATTTTAAAAAATTTCAGAAAATCATAATAATCTAAAATATTGAAAAATAGTGTTTGAAACTAAAATCGATCAAATTAGACTATCAGAAAGGTCAAATCGGGCAATATGCTGGTATCGAGTTCTTGGTCCAGGTCAAGGCTGACTCTAGGTCTGAGAATTCAGATCTGATACCAAATAACATAAGTAATCACAACCCAAAAATAAATACTAGAAGAAAATTGAACTAATACGGTTGAAAATTTTGAGACACGTATCTGGGTACGTATCCTGAGAACGGGGTGTTACAATCTACCCACCTTATAAAATTTCGTCCTCAAAATTTCTATAAGGAAGTGAACACGGAAGAGATTTGGGTCAACAATGATAATATGAGAAAGTGTGAAGGGTAAGGAAGAATACCAACTCAGAACACAAAAGGTTGAGGGTAGCGATCACAGTGACATCTTCAGGGCTCCTGTTCTGGGTACTGAGCTCCTTGTCCTTCCACTATCACATCTGAGGCCTCGACTTCTTCTGCTATCAAATTGTAAGCTTGGCCTCTCCCACGGTCAGCTCTAACTCTTACTCTTCGTTGTTAGGGTGGGAGTGGAGCTTTTCTGCCAACAGGTTCGGGGTTCCTTCCCGGCGACTCTTCTGCCAACGATCTCGGGGTTCCTTCCCGGCGGTGGTGCTGGAAGTTCTAGAGGTATTAGGGGTAATATTCCATGTCTTCTTAAACGGACAAACACCTAATGAATGATTGCCAGATCCACATGCCAAACACAGCTCGTTCGCCATTCAGCAATTGTTTTGGATGTGTTCGGGCTTCAGGCAATATCCGCATATCATCTGCTGAGGGGGAGGTCAGAATGATCGCCTGACTATCGGGCCATTGCTGGGTCTGGTTGGGTGATTAGAGTTATTTATGCATCATTTTATACCACCATACTATGCTTTATGTGAATAAATATGGGATTTTTATTATTTTTTCTTCTCTTTTTTCAAGTTCAATATTTAATGGAGAAGAATGCCCAATAATTATGATTTTTAAAGGAATTAAAGAGTAAATTAGAAGCCCACAAGAAGAAAGCTCAGATCTGAACTGATCCAAAGCATATTCTCCACATTCTAGAAGATTCAGCTGGGCACACGAGGCATAACAGAATGGCAGAAAATTCGCTGGCGCAACGACCAAGATTCTGCCGTGAAAATGCGGCTCTGGCCGCGGATCCGCTATAATCCTTTGGCCGCTGATCCAGCGTTTGATCCAACGGCTGTGGTAGGATGGCCTATTCTCCTAAAGGTTATAAATAGACCCCTAGGGCCTCTGTAATGGGGGAGGAGAGAATAGCATTCTTATTTAGGAAAATTGTTAGGGTTTCTCTAGGTTTTCTTTAGTCTCTTATGTAATTTTTCGTTTCTCCTTCTAGAATCCAGAAAAGAGAGAGAGGGTGAGAAATCCTTGTAATTGAAAAGGTGACAACTTAACACAAGAGTTAATCTTTCATTCCTCAAGTCTTTTCTTGTTCTATTGCATTTTTCTTCAAGCTCTTACTTTCTTGCATTTACTTTCTACAATGAATTGTTGCTTGTTCTTCCTCTCCATGTCTAGCTAACTCATTAACATGACTAACTGACTTCTAACACTACTAACTACTAACTCTTTGGTGATTGCTAACTCATATGAAACATTGGATGCTTTATTTTTAATATGGGATGGAGGTGTGATTAGAGTTCATTTTTGCATCATTTTATACCACCATACTATGCTTTATGTGAATAAATATGGGATTTTTATTACTTTGTTCTCTCTTTTCTCTGGTCCAATATTTAATGGAGAAGAAGGCCCAACATTTATGATTTTTAAAGGAATTAAAGAGTAGTTTAGAAGCCCACAAGAAGAAAGCCCAGATCTGAACAGATCCAAAGCATATTCTCCACTTTTTAGAAGATCCAGCTGGGCACATGAGGCATAACAGAATGGCAAAAAATTTACAGGCGCAACGACCAAGATTCTGTCGCGAAAACGCGGCTCTGGCTGCGGATCCGCTGCAATCCTTTGGCCGTTGATCCAGCGTTTGATCCAACAACTGTGGTGGGATAGCTTATTCTCCTGAAGGCTATAAATAGACCCCTAGGGCCTCTATAATTGGGGAGGAGAGAATAACATTCTTGTTTAGGGAAATTGTTAGGCTTTCTCTAGTTTTTTTTAGTCTCTTATGTAATTTTCCTTTTCTCCTTCTAGAATTCAGAAAAGAATGAGTGAGAGTGAGAAATCTTTGTAATTGAAGAAGGTGACAACTCAATACATGGATTAATCTTTCATTCCTCAATTGTTTTCTTGTTCTGTTGCATTTTTCTTCAAGCTTTTACTTTCTTACATTTACTTTCTACAATGAATTGTTACTTGTTCTTCCTTTCCATGTCTAGCTAACTCATTAACATGACTAACTAACTTCTAACACTACTAACTATTAACTCTTTGGTGATTGCTAACTCATATGAATCATTGGAAGTTTTATTTTTAGTCTTGCAATTTACAAGTCTCTTTTATCCCCAATGAAGATGAGTTATGTTCAATTCTTAGCAAATACTTCGTACCCCCTCCATATGATTCATGTGAGCTTCACTTAGAGCCTTGTCTTTAGAACAAGTGCCTTGATGGAATATGAAGATGGATCACTTTATTATGCTAGCTACTATTGTACAAGTTTCTTATTTCAGCTAGCTTGATTATAGCTTTGATGGACTAATGAATCTTGCATTTTTGCTTAGCATACCTAAGTGTGACTACCCTTGTTCCATTATTGAAAATCTATTTAGGGAGCCTATGATTCAAGGAGGCAACTAGCCAAGCCTAAATGAGAGAACCTCCTCGACATGGGACAACACATCGACTTGACAAAGCAAGATATACTATTGCTGATGAATCAACATGAGACATACATCACCCAATGAGAGTAGTAAGTTAGTAGTTTAGAATGTTAGTTAGCCGTGACTTTTCTTTCTATCGTACTTCAAAAACCCTTTTCTTAAAACATTCTCTTTTCAAATATCACCGTTTTCATTCTATCTTTCTTTCCGTTTTTCCTTTTTCTCTACAAAACCCACAAAGATATTTCACTCACTTTCTACATCGTTTTGTTTTTCATTTTTAAACAAAGAAGAACTTTCACTTTTCTTCTCGAAAATCTCAACATAAAAACCTTGAATGCTTCTATTGCTAACCCTCCCTGTGGATACGACCCGTCATAACTTGTGCTACGAATAGTGATTCCGAAGGAGTAAAGTAAACCTTCATATGCATTTGGAGTTTTTGATCATCAGTACACGGACATCAATGGTTTACTCTAAACCCTCTCTCAATACAATTAATCCTTTCGAATAAACTTTTGACGCCGTTGCCGGGGAGGGTAATAGATTTTATTGAGTTTTTGGAACTAAAATGAATTTTTCTTTTCTGTTGCAGGTTATAGGTTAGGGAAACAGGAAAAGAAGATTGTAATAACATATAAGTGGTCTTGGGCCTCTGCTCTAGAAAGCAGAGACCAAGTACCCTCCGAATTGTCACATTTTCTCGGCTTTGGCCGCAGAGCCGCGACAAGGAGGAATTCATTACTGACTGTTTTTGTGCAGGGCTGCTTGCTTTGTAAAAATATAGCTTGCTGTAAACTTTATTTCTTGTATGCCATCACTAGGAGCCTGCTAATAAATCAACAGTAAAACATTTGTTGAAAAGTTTAAAAATTGATTAGACGTTTGCATTTTAGGCACGTGTCTTTTTAATTTATTTACTTTACTGTTGAAGAGTGCTGGAGCAAGTACGTTCACATTGCATTTAGAATAGAACTCATCTCTTAGTTGATTTACATCGCTTTGAGTGAATCTTGTTTGCATATATTGTATACTTGCACAAATTGATCTAAGGGTACCACCCAATAACAATATAAGGTGGGGATTTAATCACCCTTCTTTGGCCCAAAAATCACATTCCAAGCACTCACAATCCCAAGCTTTTTACTAAAAATTGGTACACGTTGGCCCCTAGGGACATCCAGACTCATTAAGAGATCAGCTGAGGTTGAAAATTATTTTTGATTCATACTCCAGTCAAATCAGTGTCTAAGGTTGGGGATTAAGAGGTTAAGCCTCGAAGATACCGTGATTTGGCGTAATTAAGGTCCGTTGCTTACCCACGGATATCTCCCACAGTATTTTGCCCCTACCTGGCTGATTAGCTGTGGTCTGACTCGAGCAATAACCTTCTTCGGTTCATCGAATAGTTAGGAATCATCTAAGTCCAGGTATCTTAGATAGCTTGTGATTGTTTTTCTTTTTTCTTGTTTGTTATTTTCCTTTTCGCTTGATTACTTGGTGAATGTTGTCTGTGATTGTGCATGCAAGAGTGGTATCGGGATCAAATTTCAGCAAGACTTGTTAGGACTTCTACACTTGTACAAACACCACTTCCAGACACAATTTCAATCATGGCTAACAATACTTCTCTCAAAGACAAGTTCTACCCCATTCGCACTTCACTTCCTTCATGCATTCTTTTACCCGAGGAATATGGAAACAATTTTGATCTTAAACCGTAATTCATAAATACACTCCCTAGATTCATGGCCTAGAATCCAAGGACGCATATTTCTTCATTCGTGAGTTTGAATAAGTGTGTTTGATGATGAGAATTTCTCAACTAGGGGAAGACACAGTTAGATTAAGGTTCATTCCCTTCGCGCTTAAGGATATAGCCAAGAAGTGGCTATATAATCTGCCTGCCAGTTTTATCTCATCATGGGATGATTTTGTCAAAGTCTTTTTAAGAAGTTCTATCCCATTCATAAAACGACCCTCATCAAAAAAACATAATGCAGTTTAAGCAGGAATCAAGTGAACCATTTTGGAAGTATTTTAAACGGTTTAAAAATTTACTAGCCCAATGTCCTCATCACTGCATAGAGAAGTGGTGGCAGTGCCAAATTCTCTATGACGGACTAGACTATCAAATTAAGACACTCCTTGAGACTGTATCAAGGGGAATTTTTGAAGAAAGATGAGAACCAAGGTTGAGACCTCTTTGAAGTTTTAGCAGAAAAAACCATTCAGTGGGCGTCTTACCCCGAGAAAACCAATCCCACCACTTCCAGGACTGGTATACATTCGATTCAATCCTCTATAACTATCAAGATAAAGATAACACAATTGATGAAAAAGTTAGAACTACTCGAGGCTAGGGAACCGAATTCTGTGAATCAGGTCAACCCACCACCTGTGATCAACCCGGGTTGTACCTACTGTCATGCTCTTAACCATCTGTTTGAGGAGTGTCCTGTCTACCAAGCTTAAATGTACCCTGAGAATATGAATGCAGCATACACCAGACCCTGCTACAATCCGTACTCAAAAACATACAACCCGGGATGGAGGAACCATCCAAATTTCTCATGGAGTCAGTCTGGTCATGAGCAACCAAGGTAACCATTTCCACACCAATATCCTGCTCAGTCTCATTAACCCAGTTTCCACCAGAGTCCACTAAATTTTTAACAAGCTTCCAACATAACTTCCAGCCTACATATTAGCCACAACAAACACAAAATCATCCAGATAAAAAATTGCCAGATTTGAAAAGAATGATTGAAACCTTATCCAAAACCCAGGCCTCAATGATGAATACCCACCACCAGGCTACCAATAGGTTAGAGGTTCAGATAGGTCAACTGGCTAACTCATTAAATGAAAGATAAAAGGAACACTGCCAAGTCAGCCATTGCCCAATCCTAAGAACCCCTTCCCTATTCATGAAGCTGAAGACATAAGTCCAAGTCAATGCAATATTGTTCATATTTAAGATCTGAAAAGCAGATAGACAATTAAGTTTCTAGTCATCCTGTTCCTAATAAATCAGTATCAACACCTCATGTTCTTGTACCACCAACTCAAAATGATCCATCTTCAAGTTCACAACCGTCAACCTCCAAGTCCAATAATAAAGACAAAACAGACGAGCAACCATATAAGCCTATTGTACCATTTCCTAATAGGCTAGCAAATCAAAGGACTAATGCTCAAATGGAGAAGATTAGGAAAACATTTAATTAGGTCCAGATCAATGTGCCCCTTCTTGATGCCATACAACAAGTTCCCTCATATGTCAAGTTCTTAAAAGATATGTGCACCAAGAAAAGGAAAGCAAATGTCCCAAAGAAGGTTTTCCTTGCTTCAAACATAAGTGAGTTGCTAACTGGGCCCATTCCTGTGAAATACAAAGACCCAGGGAGTCCAACCATTTCCTGTATTATAGGACAGACTACGATAAACAGAGCGCTACTTGATCTAGGAGCCAGCATCAATCTTCTTTCTTTCTCTGTATATCAGCAACTCAGGTTGGGCGACCTCCGTCCAACCAGAGTTACCATACAACTAGCTGATCGATCTGTAAAGATTCCCAAGGGAGAGATTACAGATGTTCTCATACGGGTCAGGGAATTCATTTACCCCATGGATTTTATTGTTCTAGAGACGCAACCCGTACACAATCCCAAAGCTCAGACCCCTGTCATTCTAGGACGACCCTTCCTAGCCACCGCTAACGCAATCATCAACTGTAGGAATGGATCGATGCGTCTAACTTTTGGAGATATGACAAAAGAGGTAAACGTTTTCCACCTGGGAAAATAACCTCGAAATTTAGATAATGAGTCATTTGAAGTGAACTTAATCGAAGGATTAACAAGTAAACATGACATGGAGATTGAATATGAGTCTGATAGAGAATTTAAATTGGAGTCTGATGACTTCATCCTTAATCAAATCATCGAATCCACAGTGGAGTGGACAACAAATGCCACCCTATCCTTCCCTTAGACAAGGAACAACCATTGATAGATCAGGTTCCCTCTTCCGAGCTTAAGGTTCTTCCTAGTCATCTCAAGTACCAGTACTTGGGTGAGAAGGAAGCATTTCCCATGATAATTGCGTCCCATCTTACGGAACAACAAGAAGAGGATTTTCTTACAGTGTTAAGGGAAAATCGAGAAGCCATTGGTTGGACCATGGCTGATATAAAGGGGATCAGTCCATCCATTATGCAACACCGGATTCATTTAACGGAAGATGCAAAATCAAAACGTGACCCGCAATGTAGACTAAACCCGATCATGCAAGAGGCTGTTAGAGCTGAGATTTTGAAGCTATTAGACAATGGGATTATCTATCCCATATCCGATAGCCAATGGGTTAGTCCAGTCCACACTGTGCCAAAGAAGGTAGGGTTACCGTGGTAGAAAATAATTAAGAAAGAATTAGTGCAAACTCGTCTTCTAACGAAGATTCGAGTCTGTATTGATTACTAAAAATAAACGCTACCACATGCAAAGACCACTTTCCCCTTCCGTTCATAAATCAAATGCTTGAGAGACTAGCTGGATATGAGTATTACTGTTTCCAAGATGGATATTCAAGATACAATCAAATTCCTATCGCTCCCGAGGATCAAGACAAGACTACTTTCACCTGTCCCTTTGGAACATTTGCATACCAAAGAATGCCCTTCGGCCTATGTAATGTTCCCGCAATATTTCAACGTTACATGCTTAGTCTTTTTTTCGACATGGTGAAAAGTTTTTAAGAGATTTTCATGGATGATTTCTCTATCTATGACGATTCCTTTGAACAATGCTTGCACCATCTTAAGCTGATTTTACAACGATGCATGGAGAAAAACATGACACTCAACTGGGAGAAGTGTCACTTTATGGTCAAGTAAGGAATTGTCCTAGGGCACAAAGTTTCTAATAATGGAATTGAGGTTGATAGATCGAAAGTGGAAGTAATAACAAAGCTCCTTGAGCCAAAATGCTTAAAATACTTTAGATCATTTCTAGGGCACGCTAGCTTCTATCAAAGATTATTCAGGGGTTTAGCAAAATTGCTAGACCTTTAACGAATCTCTTAGGAAAAAATGTGCCCTTCAATTTTGATGAAGAGTGTCTACAAGGTTGGGAGGAGCTTAAGCACAGACTTGTCTCGACACCAATAATCTCAGCACCTGATTGGACTAGGCCTTTTGAAATCATGTGTGATGCCTCCGATTATGCCATAGGCGCTGTTCTCAGACAGGGTACTGATAAAAGGCAACACGTGATTTACTATACTAGTAGGACGCTTAATGAAGCCCAACTAAATTACACAACGACTGAAAAGAAATTTTTAGCAGTTGTGTTTGCGTTGAAGAAGTTTTGCCAATGCCTACTAGGGTCTAGGATAATAATTTTCACTGATCACTCCGCCCTTAGTTACTTGATGCAAAAGAAGGATGCAAAGGCTAGACTGATTCGATGGATACTTCTTTTGTAAGAGTTTGATTTGGAAATTAAAGACAAAAAAGGGCGTTGAGAATGTGATGGCAGATCACCTTTCGAGAATTCCAAATGCACCAGTTTAGACTATACCTATCAATGAAAAATTTCCTGATGAACACATCTTCACGATGTGTAAAGAGCTCTGGTATGCTAATATAGGACACTATCGTGCAACCGGGCGAACACCTTCAAATTGGTTAGGTCAGGACAAGCATCACTTTATGAGACAAATACGATTTTTCTTTTGGGATAAACCGTATTTATTCAAATATTGTCCTGACCAGATAATTAGAAGGTGTCTTTCTGAGGATGAACATCATAGTGTTTTGATATTTTATCACGAGTTAGCTTGTGGTGGACACTTTGGTCCACGAAAGACTGCTGAGAAAGTCATTCAGAGTGGGTTCTACTGGCCCACTCTCTCTAAGGATGCTTATACTTTCTGCAAGCTCTGTGCCAGATGTCAACTGACAGGTCGAATCACACGTAGAGATATGATGCCCCTTACACCGATCCTGGAGGTAGAAATTTTTGATTTGCGGGGCATCATTTTCATAGAACCCTTCCCTCCGTCTTATGGAAACCAATACATTTTGGTGGCCATAGACTACATTTCTAAGTAGGCTGAAGCTATTCTGACTAGGAAAAATGACAACTAAGTTGTCATCAAGTTTTTACGTGAAAACATCATTTCGCGCTTCGGAGCCCCCCGTGCGATAATTAGTGACAACGGGAGTCATTTCTGCAACCAGACTTTTGAAGCCCTAATGCGAAAGTACTCTATCTCTCATAAATTTTCCACGGCCCATCATCCTCAGATGAACGGGCAAGTGGAAGTCACCAATAGACAAATTAAACTGATACTGGAGAAAACTGTCGGATAAAATCGTAAGGACTGGTCCATCAAACTCGTTGATGCCCTATGGGCATATCGGACCACCTATAAGACTGTCCTCGGTATGTCTCCATATAGAGTTATATTTAGAAAACCCTGTCGTTTGCCTGTGGAGCTAGAGCACCGTGCTATGTGGGCATTAGAACAGCTGAATTTGGACTTAGACAAAGCCGGTGATTTGAGAAAGCTGCAGATATCCAAGTTAGAAGAGTTAAGAAATGATGCATATGATAACGCTCGGATATCTAAACACAAAGCTAAGCTTTTCCATGATAAATTAATTCATAAGAAAAATTGTCTCAGGACAAAAAGTTCTGTTGTATAACTCTACACTCCACCTTTTCCCTGGTAAACTGAAAATCAGGTAGTCAGGCCCATACGTTGTCCAGAATGTCTCACCTCATGGTGCCATTGAAATTTTCGATCCTAAGAGTGGCAATACATTCAAAGTCAATGGTCAACGCCTAAAGCCATTTTTCACCACAGAGTCTGAGTCACACAATGTTCTTGAACTGGGTCTTTGTGACCCAGTCTATATGTGACCACGTCATTTTACACTTTTCCCTGGTGTCTCCTGTAAATCATTTTGGGACCTCCTTTGTAAATAAAATAAATAATAATAATAATAATAAATATATATATAAACACCAAATAATCAACAAGAAAATAAAAAAAAATATAGACTTAGGTGCTAAATAGCACCTAGGTTTTCTTCTCTTCATACACTCCTTTTCCTTTTTAATAACCTGAATTTCCCTAAGGTTGTAAATTTTTAAATTTCAACTAGGACAATTTGGGGATTCCATCCTTCTTAGTCCCTTATATATACCCTTTATCCCGTATTTCTTTCTTTACCCTACTTTTCACCCCAGATCTGAAACGAGAACAGCCAGCGCCGCCCTCCAAATTTTCCCAAGCCTCTGCTTCCTTTGAACTGTCGCGTTCCCATGGCCATTACCGCGCTTTCGCGGCCCTTTGATAGCTTCTGGAGCGCTGCCAAGTTGCTCTGTTGTCGCGGCAGTCTGAAGTTTCCCGATCTATCATCCGATCATCTGCTACCACTGCTGATTGCTGTCTGCAATCTAATTTAGGTTTTCTCCCCACATAATCTGGGGGAGGTTTGCATATCTCTTCCCTCTGCTTCATATTATTCATCATGGCACCGTCTATTTTCGTCGAAAAAGATTTTTCTAGGATTCTTAGCGATGTTAACGGTTATGGTCATATATTTAGATCATATTTGCATGAGATTGGTATGAATTAGTTTATGAGCTCGTCAAGCTTTTCTACAATTCCATAGATCAAGCCTTTATCAATTTTGACACATACCAATTCTTGGTGCACCTGCCCACTGGGGATATTGTTATCATGCTTACTCTGCTGGAGGAATTCACACACGTCCTTCACAACCTACATCATCGCGACCCCCTACCATTAATCGATTACATGACTGTCATGGGGGCTCGCTGTGCAGAACAAGATAGGGGGCTCAAAGCCAGTACTACATTTAGAAACATACATTGCATTGGTCGCTGGATTCAACGCAACATATTAGGGCTTGACCACACGACCTCCTTCAATAGGACGATGCTGCAGATCATTCACGACCTCATGACTTAGTAGCATACTATCTGTATTAACAAGACTATCTTTCATAGTATCATCACTAACTCCTCATGCACACACGGTGCAAAGTACTCGCACCCAGTTTTAATCACTCGTCTATATAGGACTGTCTTACCAGATGCAGTTTTTGACTCGTATGATAGAGTGTTCGTTGCATCAGAGAGGGCGACTAGCGCTTACAATAGTTGTCTTCATGTAGTCTGGACCCCTAGTGTCCAGTCTGAAGATGTTCCGGTTGAGTCCTCTTCGGAGGAACTTTCAGAGAATGAGGATGATCCGATCTTTTGGCAGCAGGACCCCCCCAACTGATTCACGTGCCTTCATGTCTACCATTTGGCGAGGCACGAAGAAGATATTTCAGGGGCAGATTAGACTACACAAACAGGTTGAGGATCAAACATCTCGCTTAGACCGCATTGAGGAGGGTCTACGGCATTCGCAATCGGCCGGACCTAGCACCACCGCTGGTTCAAGCCGAAGGAGGGGGTGACACCTTTTCTTTACCTATTTCATGTATATATTTTCTTGCATACATTAGGGACAATACATGGGCTATGTATGGGGGTTAGATACTAACATAGGATTTTTCTAGATTTTTTAGGATTTTCTTTGATTTTTCATTTTTAGGATTTTCTTTTAGATTTTTATAGATTTTTTAGGATTTTTTTTAGGATTTTCTTTTAGATTTTTAGATTTTTCTTTTTTATATATAAAAAACAAAAAAAAAATATTTTCTTTGATCCATTTCTTGAAAAGAATTAACTTGATCTTAAAAATTAAGGAAATTCTAAACTAAGATTTCATGTTATAAGTCGAAATAAGAAGTTTTGTTAGTTAGAAAGAAAAGAATAGAAAAGATAGCTAGATTTTGAATTTTTCCTAAGCACTATATATATTTACATATTGAAGGATTAACCAAGGACTTAGTAATTTTGTTTACATACATATATAAAAAAAAAAGATAAATAAAAGAAAAAAATGATAATAATAATCATAAATAAAAACTTGATCACTAATTAAGCTGGTTAGTTGTGCCTTAAGAAGCATGACCAGTCACGCCTAAAGGTGGTTGAGTCCTTAGCATTCGTGGCCTAGTTTACTCGAGTCCTTGGACCTTAGGGATGTATCTTCATCTGGTGCCCTAAGACTATCTGGTCTGGGAGTCATCGGTAAAAGGCTCGCTACATGGGTAAATTAGAAAGCCTAATGAAACTAAGAGAATGTAAATATATAATAAACATATATATATATATAAAAAGAAAATCATTATTATTATATATATGTAAATAAATGAACTAAAGTCTAAGAAAAATTCCTCATACATATAGATGTATATATGTTATGCCTGATACAAAATCCAGTTCTCTCTATTCTTAGAAACTTAACCTAAGTTGAAAACAAGACTTCAAATGGAAACTTATAAAAAGAAAGAAAAGTTTAGGGTAACCCAAAACTGATAGATCACCGAAATTCTTGAAAAAAAATGGATCATAAAAAACTTTTTTCTTTTCTTTTCACTAACATTTTATTGGGATTTTGTGGGTGCAATCCGCTGAAAACCCTCAGGAGACAACACTCCTCCTCTAGGGTAACCTAGAAGTTTAACGGCTTATTGCACGAGCTCAGTGCAACCGTGTCACCTACGAAAGTGGTGTAATAATTTAGTTAGGATTTTTCTCTTTGCTTATTTTGCTCGGGGACGAGCAAAAGCTAGGTATGGGGGTGTGATTAGAGTTCATTTTTGCATCATTTTATACTACCATACTATGCTTTATGTGAATAAATATGAAATTTTTATTGCTTTTTTCTCTCTTTTTTCTGGTCCAATATTTAATGGAGAAGAAGGCCCAACAATTATGATTTTTAAAGGAATTAAAGAGTAATTTAGAAGCCCACAAGAAGAAAGCCCAGATCTGAACAGATCCAAAGCATATTCTCCACTTTTTAGAAGATCCAGCTGGGCACATGAGGCATAACAGAATGGCAAAAAATTTACTAGCGCAACGGCCAAGATTCTGTCGCGAAAACGCGGCTCTGGCTGCGGATCCGCTGCAATCCTTTGGCTGTTGATCCAGCGTTTGATCCAACGGGTGTGGTGGGATGGTCTATTCTCCTGAAGGCTATAAATAGACCCCTAGGGCCTCTGTAATAGGGGAGGAGAGAATAACATTCTTGTTTAGAGAAATTGTTAGGGTTTCTCTAGGTTTTCTTTAGTCTCTTATGTAATTTTCCTTTTCTCCTTCTAGAATCCAGAAAAGAGAGAGTGAGGGTGAGAAATCTTTGTAATTGAAGAAGGTGACAACTCAATACAAGGATTAATCTTTCATTCCTCAATTCTTTTCTTGTTCTATTGCATTTTTCTTCAAACTTTTACTTTCTTACATTTACTTTCTACAATGAATTGTTGCTTGTTCTTCCTTTCCATGTCTAGTTAACTCATTAACATGACTAACTAACTTTTAACACTACTAACTACTAACTCTTTGGTGATTGCTAACTCATGTGAATCATTGATGTTTTATTTTTAGCCTTACAATTTACAAGTCTCTTTTATCCCCAATGAAGATGATTTATGTTCAATTCTTAGCAAATGCTTTGTACCCCCTCCATATGATTCATGTGAGCCTCACTTAGAGCTTTATCTTTATAACAAGTGCCTGATGGAACATGAAGATGGATCACTTCATTATGCTAACAACTATTGTACAAGTTTCTTATTTCATGATAGCTTGATTATATCTTTGATGGACTAATGAATCATGCATTTTTGCTTAGCAGACTTAAGTGTGACTACCCTTGTTCTATTATTGAAAATCTATTTAGGAAGACAATGATTCAAGGAGGCAACTAGCCAAGCCTAGGTGAGAACACCTCCTCGACATGGGACAACACATCGACTTGACAAAGCAAGATATACTATTGCTGATGAATCAACATGAGGCATACATCACCCAATGAGAGTAGTAAGTTAGTAGTTTAGAACGTTAGTTAGTCGTGGCTTTTCTTTCTATCGTACTTCAAAACCCTTTTCTTAAAACATTCTCTTTTCAAATATCACCGTTTTCATTCCATCTTTCTTTCCGTTTTTCCTTTTCTCTACAAAAGCCGCAAAGATTTTTCACTCACTTTCTGCGTCATTTTATTTTTCATTTTTAAATAAAGAAGAACTTTCGTTTTTCTTCTCGAAATTCTCAACATAAAAATCTTGAATGCTTCTATTGCTAACCCTCCCTGCAGATACGACCCGTCATAACTTGTGCTACGAATGGTGATTCGAAAGGAGTAAAGTAAACCTTCATATACATTCAGAGTTTTTTATCATCAGTACATGGACATCAATGGTTTACTCTAAACCCTCTCTCAGTACAATTAATCCTTCCGAACATTGGGTCTTCTTCATTCATCAACTGAACGGACCTCTTCACTTGTCTGTTCTGCATCTGGTGCTTGTCCTTCTTCTCCAATCTCCGTTCTACTTCACGAGTAATAGAGAGAACCTGAGAGTACGTCTTAAGCTGCTGAGGGATAAAAAAACATCTGGATGTCCATCTTCAGCCCTTGTTGAAACCTGCTGGCCCGCTTCTCCTCATCGATCACCATGTAGGGCGCAAATCGACTGAGTCTTAGAAATTCAGTAGCGTACTCATCCACAGATCGGTTCAACTACTGCAACCTGATGAACTTCTCTTACACCTCTTTCTGAGCCATTGAAGGGAATAATCTCTCATAAAAATCCTTCAAAAACTGATCCCAAGTAATAGGTTTCTCCAATCTCGCTTCTTCCGCCAACCACCAGGTTTGGCCACATCTTTCAGCTGTATCTTGGCCACTTCCACTTGGTTCTCATCAGGAATCCGAGCTGCTTTTAGAAGATCTGTAGTATCAATTAGCCACTGTTCAACGTCCAACGACTTCTCAATACCCAAAAATATAACCGGCTATTGTCTTCTAAAATCGAATACATTACCAGCCTCTGCTCTCTAGGTGCTATCAATGACGCTTATCGCAAGAGCTCTGTCTCCTGATGCTGACTCTCCATCATGCCATGAAGTACCATCATTGATTAGTCTCTAATTTTACATAATTTTTATCACATTCTCATATTTATTTCATGTAAAATTTTACTAATAAAACCTTGCTTGCTTGATCCTAGGTCCATAGTGTGCAAATGAAGAAGAAGACCTAAACACCATTTTATTGGTGATTAAAAGCCTACCAAGTAGCCATTGACTTTAGAGTGAAGATATTATCAGTCCAGGACATCAAATCACGAATCCAAGACATCATGGCATCAGAAGACAGATGGGACGGTGATTGGGAAAGAATAGTGTGGTAGATTGCACAGATATTATGTAAAAGAGATAAGGTTTAGAATCAACCTTAGTGCTTGATCATTCCACAAATGTATTTCAAATGGTTAATGTATCCTTTCCAATCTCCGTTATAGCATGGGCTATACCGAGTCGATTCTCAGGGAGAGCTTGCGATGGAAGCGTTACGGTTTGTAGTGAAGAAAAGAAAACGAAGATTCTTCTTTGTCTTAAAAGAATGAATAAAACATGGAAAAAGAAATGAAAGAATGGGTGGCTTTGTTCATGATGGAAAATGAAAAGAAATCAAAGACGAGATTTGCTTTTGTAATTGAAACTAAAAGAAAGAAAACTTTGAAAAGACTCTTAGAATGAGAAGATCATGACTAGCTAACCTTACTACCTTGCCAAACTTACTAAACTCCGTGATGGTGAATGCGTGCCTCATGTTGATTCATCGGCGTATGTTTGTCTTGCGTGTTGGTCTAATTACTTTCCCACTTGGATGACGGGTGATCACTCTTGGACTTGTCTTGTAGCCTCATAGATGTCATTGGCCTACAAGATAGACTTTCAATAATGGAATCAAAAGAGCTACACTCAAGGGATGCTAAGGAAGAAGATACAACATTCATTAATGGGAGTAAAGAAGTTGTACAACAAATAGCATATTGGTGATCCATCTCCATGTTCCATCAAGGCACTTGTTCTAAAGACAAGGCTCTAAATGAGGCACACATGAATCATATGGAGAATTACAACAAGATATAGCCAAGCATGAAAGTATCCCATCGGAGAAGAGAAGACTATACAACTTGCAAGATTAAAGATAGCATTCACCCATGAGTTAGTAATTAGCAAGGTAGTGGTTTAGCTAGTTCATGGTAGAAAAGTTAGCTACTAGCCATTACAAGAAAAGAAAAGCAAAGCATGAATAAAAATTGCAAGTAAAGTAAAGCTAGAATTAAAGAAAGCAAGTAAACTAGAAAATGCTCAAGTAGAGAGAAGAGAATAGATGAATCCTTGCTTCACAAGTTGTCACTCCTTGGTGTACACAAGCTTTCTCTCTCTTACAACTCTCTTTTGCAGAATTTCTAGGGAAGAAGAAGAAGATCTAAAGCACTAAAAAACCTAATACAAGTTCTATTCTCTATCATCTATCTTCCTCTGTCCAACCTTTTTGCGAAGGCCCTGGTCCTGTATTTATAGCCTCAGAGAGAAGAATCTAGAGCCCTGGTCGTTGGAGAGAAATTCGGGATCTAACCACCCTGTAACTGCCGCAAGTTGGCGGCAAAATCCCAGGAATTGCGGCAAGATCTTGGCCGTTCAGGCCAGATTTTCTGGTACAGGTTTGTTATGAGTTTGTTATCCACGTGGCCTTCTGGAAGATTGAGTTGGCGCGAGGATCTCTCCTGATTCTGGATTCAAACTTGGGCTCTTTTTTGGGCTTTTGAATTAATCTCTTTAATTATTGCTAATTAAAGTGATTTTGGGCTTTTTCTTATTTCAGATGTGGACCTACAAAAATAGAGAGAATATGAGTAAAAATCATATTTTTATTTGAAATATGCATGGGAATAATGTGGTAAAATATGCAGAATTGAATACCAATCACACCCCCACACTTATTCTTTTGCTCGTCCCGAGCAAAACAAAGAAAAGAAAAAACTATACTACCAATTTTATTACACCACTTTCGCAGGTGACGCGATTGCACTGAGCACGTGCAACAAGCCGTTAAACCTCTAGGTTACCCTAGAGGAGGAGTGTGTCTCCTGAGGGTTTTCAGCAGATTGCACCCACAAAATCCATAAAGAAAGAAGACAAATGTTAGTGTTTTGAAAATTCATTTTGAAAGAGAGACATGTTTTCGAACTATTTTTGCAAAAATATAAGTGATCTTAGGTCAAAAGTCCATCTATAATCATTCTTCCTTAAACTTAGTCCCTATGCAAGATCTTGTCTTTAATTAAGGTAAGAATTTAAAATTGGATTGAATATTTTATCTTTCATAAAACCTAGATAGTATGCACATTGTGATAGTGAAGATTTCTAGGATTTCAACTCTAACCATCAAGCCATTTATTTATATATATATTCTTTCTTTTTCTTTTTTTTTCTTCCCTTAGTTTTCTTAGGCTTTCTAGTTTACCATGTAACGAGCCTATAACCGATGACTCCCAAACCAGATGGTCTTAGGGCACCAGATGAGAAAACATCCCTCGGGTTTAAGGACTCGAGTAAACAAGGCCACAAAACCAAGGGGGATTATTTATTTCCTTTACCACCGTTAGGCGTGAATAATCATGCTTCTTGAGGCACAATTATCCAGCTTAATAAGTAATGTTTTATTTATATATATATATTATTTTTTCTTTTCTTTTTCTTTTTTTTTTGGCCTTTTGGTCTTTGTTTCCATCCCAGAAATGTGTAAGTGTGAAGTGCATACTTATCTAAGGCAAAAAATTCAAGATAAGAATATCTCCCCAATTTTTACTTAGCCTATAATTTCAAACAAGATTTATTATTTCAACTAGGTTAAGATGTCATAATTAAGGCTTTCTTAATTTCTAAGATACATCTTAATTTTCTTAAAAATAGATCAAAACTTTGTCTCTTATTTCAAAAAGTTTTTTTTTTATTATTTCTAAAAGAAGTGTAAAAGAAAGAAAATCTTTTCTAAAAGAAGTGTAAAAGAAAGAAAATCTAAAAACTCTATGTTAGTAAACCCTCCCCCACACTTATTTCATGCATTGTCCTCAATGCATCGTGATATATGTATGCATGAAATAGGTAAGAGGTAAGAAACCTTATTTACAAAAAAGTGCAAAAATTATTTACAAAGAGTATATACAAGTGTAACCATTACCTAGGCTTTTGGTCGTTTTCCTCTGGCCCATTTCCCATCATTCCAGTACGTCTGCTTTCGTGAGCTCAGTTGGGAAACGGTTTGTATTATTTTAGCCCTAGGTATTTCCATATTCAATTGTTATTATTATCATTCACCCTCATTCCACCACATTATTCATTAAAAAATTCCTCATCACCACTCTCACTCTGAATCTCATCACTTCCAATGTTAAGGAATTTCAGCTCCTCTCCATACAATTCTTCAAAACTAAGGTCAACATCCAGAAGTGTGCAATCAGTTAGCTGACCCCGAGTTGACTCATCTAGACACATGATCTCATCAGAAAACAGGTCTTCAAAGGATATATCAATCGGAGGTTTAAATACAATCACAGTTGGTTCATTGAAAGTGAAAATATCCAAATCAACTTTCCCTTTTTGAAAGGGTACTCGGATAAGAGAATCACAAGATTGTGACTCATCTTTTGGATCTTCACCTTCTTTCTCACAATTGTTACTAATGAAGCTAACCTCAAATGTTTGATCTTTTGTTTTACGAGGTTGTGTGTGGAAGACATTGTGTTCATGAGTCATATTACCAAAGGTTAACCTCATTGATCCATTCCGGCAATTAATGATGGCATTTGCAGTAGCCAGGAATGGTCGTCCCAAAATGACAGGAATTTGAGCCCTTTGATTGGAATTAGACACAGGTTTTGTTTCAAGGACTACAAAGTCAACATGATAAATGAATTCCCCAACTTTGACAAGGACATCGTGAATTTCCCCCTGGGGTCTAGTGACAGAGCGATCAGCCAATTGGATAGTCATTTGGGTAGGATGGAGATCACCTAACCCTAATTGTTGGTACACAGAGAAAGGCAGGAGATTGATGCTGGCCCCCAAATCAAGAAGTGCCCTATTAATGGTAGTCTGTCCTATGATGCATGAAATGGTGGGTCTCCCTGGGTCTTTGTATTTAACAGGAATTGGACCATTGAGCAGCTCGTTGATGGATGATGCTAGGAAGACTTTTTTAGGGACTTGTGTTTTCCTCTTCTTGGTGCACATTTCTTTCAAGAATTTGGCATATGATGGCACTTGTTGTATGGCATCAAGAAGAGGGACATTGATTTGGACCTTATTGAATATTTCTTTTATTTTCTCCATGTGAGCATTTGTCTTGGGATTCTTAAGCCTATTTGGAAATGGTACACAAGGCTTATAAGTTTGCTCATCTACCTTTTCTTTACCCTTGGCCTTTGAAGTGGATGGCTCTGCACTAAAGGATGGTTTGTCAGAAGCTGGTTGCATTGGGACAGGAGGTGTTAGCTTTGGTACTGGATGAGATGGTGGACTAGAAACCTTATTATCGACTTGTTTTCCAGATCTCAGGGTATAAATAGCAAGACATTGACTGGGTCCTGAATCTTCCACTTCATTCAAAGGGAAGTGATGTTTGGGATTTGGCAATGGCTGGCTTGGAAGCATACCTTTTTGTCTCTCATTAGCCAATTGCCATAATTGGACCTGAATTCTATCCATATCCTGTTGATGATGGTTTATTATTGAAGCTTGGGTCTTAGTTAAGGATTCTATCATTTCATCAACTCTGATATTTTATCATCTGAATTGTTCTGGGTGGATGTTGATAATATGGAGACTGGAATTGTGATTGGTAGTATGGTGGGTTCTGATATGGTTGTGAATGTGGTGGACTTTGAGATGGATGAACATTCTGTGAATTGCGATTGAAACTGGGTGGATGATACTGAGCATTATATGGATGTGGAAGTGGTGGCCTATGATGCTCAGGACCAGACTGACTCCATGAAAAATTTGGATGGTTCTGCCATCCCGAATTGTATGTGTTGGAGTATTGGGGTCTGGTAAAAGCTGCATTCATGTTCTCCTGATAAGATTGGGGCTGATACAAAGGACACTCCTCAAAAACATGGTTGAGATCATGACAGTAGGTGCAACCTGGTTTGATGACAGGTAATGGGTTGACCTGATTGACAACAGAATTTTCCCTAAACTCAAGCAGTTCTATCCTCTTCATCAATTGTGTGATCTTGGCTTCTACAGCTATAAAGGATTCTATGGAGTGTGTACCAGTTCTGGAAGTGGTGAGAGTGGATTTATCAGGACATGGCTCCCACTGATTGGTTTTCTTAGCTAGGGTTTCAAAGAGATCCCACCCCTGATGCTCATCTTTCTTCAAAATTCCCTTGGCACATGGATTCAAGGAGGGTTTTCGTTTGGTAATCTAGACCGTCATAGATAATCTAGCACAGACGCCATTTCTCTATGCCGTGATGAGGACATAGGGCTAGAAGGTCTTTGAAACGCTCAAGATACTTCCAGAAAGGTTCATTAGGTTCCTGCTTGAATTGCATTATATTCTTTCGCATGAGGGCTGTTTTGTGGATAGGATAGAATTTCTTAAGAAAGACCTTAACAAAATCATCCCAAGAAGATATGGAACTGACGGGAAGATTGTAAAGCCACTTCTTAGCTAAATCCTTAAGTGCAAACGGTATGAACCTTAACCTAACAGCATCCTCGGTCAGTTGGGAAATTCTCATCATTTGGCATACCTTTTCGAACTCTCGAATGAAGATGTACGCGTCCTCTGACTCTAGACCATGAAATCGGGGAAGTGTATTAATGAATTGCGGTTTCAGCTCAAAGTGATTTCCATTGGGTTCGGGGAGAAGATTGCAAGATGGAAGGGAGGTGCGAATCGGATAAAATCGATCTTGAAGTGAGATGTTGTTTTCCATAATGTCAAGTGGCTGTATAAGTGCAAGTGTAGAAAGTCTAACAAGTCTTGCAGAATTTAGATCACGAAACCACTCTCGCATATACAATTACAAACAACGTGCACCGATCACACCAGCGAAAAAGAAAAATGAAAATAACAAACAATAAAAGAAAAATCAATCCAAGCTTCTAGGAATCCTGGACCTAGACGACTCCTAACTGATTAGATCGTCCACAGGAGGTTTAGTGTAGACTTTGACTATAGGCTAATCAGCCAGGGAAGGGCAAGGTTGGTGGGAGGTTTTCCGTCAGAGACGTTCCTTAATTAAGTAACCAGCAACCTTCGGGCTTTCGGCCCTCAATCCCTTTCCTAGACACTGATTTTATAAAAGTCAATTTTCAACACTTTTCCCCCTTAGGATAATCTCCTAAGTGAGTCCGAGATGTCCCTAGGGCCAACGTCTAGCAAATTTTTATTTAGAAGCTTAGGATTGTGAGTGCTGGGATTGTGGTTTTTGGCTAAGGAAAGGGTGATAAAATCCCCACCTTATCTTATTTATGGGTTATGCCCTTAGAATTGATTTGTGCAAGTATACGATATAAACAAACAAGGTTCACTCAAAGCGTATTTAAATCAAACAAAGAGTGAGTCCTAGTCAATATGCAATGCGTACGTACCTTGCCTCCAGCACTCTTCAACAGTAAAAGTAAAGGAATTGAAAGACACGTGCCTAGAGATGCAAATGTCTAAACAATTTTTTTAACTTTGCAACAAATTTTTTACTGTTGTTTATTTAGCAGGAGTATGGTGAAGAATACAAGAAATTAAGAACTGCAGCAGATGTATTTTGCAGAACCAGAAGCCCTGCAGAAATTTGGTCAGTTGTCAACTCAGGATTGCCGCAAATCTGCGGCCAGGGCCGAGATTCTGCGGCAAAGCTGAGGGATCCTGGTCTCTGCTTTCTAGAGCAGAGGCCCAGGTCCACTTATATGTCACTGCAATGCAAAGTTTCCTGTTTCTTCAACCTGTAACCTGCAACAGAGAAGAAGATTCGTTTAGTTCTTCACTTTAAACCAAAAACCGTTGCTCTCCCCGGCAACGGCGCCAAAAATTTTATTGGGAAAGAATAGTGTGGTAGATTGCACAGATATTATGTAAAAGAGATAAGGTTTAGATCAACCTTAGTGCTTGATCATTCCACAAATGTATTTCAAATGGTTAATGTATCCTTTCCAATCTCCGTTATAGCATGGGCTATACCGAGTCGATTCTCAGGGAGAGCTTGCGATGGAAGCGTTACGGTTTGTAGTGAAGAAAAGAAAACGAAGATTCTTCTTTGTCTTAAAAGAATGAATAAAACATGGAAAGAGAAAAAAAAAATGGGTGGCTTTGTTCATGATGAAAATGAAGAAATCAAAGACGAGATTTGCTTTTGTAATTGAAACTAAAAGAAAGAAAACTTTGAAAAGACTCTTAAAATGAGAAGATCATGACTAGCTAACCTTACTACCTTGCCAAACTTACTAAACTCCGTGATGGTGAATGCGTGCCTCATGTTGATTCATCGGCATATGTTTGTCTTGCGTGTTGGTCTAATTACTTTCCCACTTGGATGACGGGTGATCACTCTTGGACTTGTCTTGTAGCCTCATAGATGTCATTGGCCTACAAGATAGACTTTCAATAATGGAATCAAAAGAGCTACACCCAAGGGATGCTAAGGAAGAAGATACAACATTCATTAATGGGAGTAAAGAAGTTGTACAACAAATAGCATATTGGTGATCCATCTCCATGTTCCATCAAGGCACTTGTTCTAAGACAAGGCTCTAAATGAGGCACACATGAATCATATGGAGAATTACAACAAGATATAGCCAAGCATGAAAGTATCCCATCGGAGAAGAGAGACCATACAACTTGCAAGATTAAAGATAGCATTCACCTATGAGTTAGTAATTAGCAAGGTAGTGGTTTAGCTAGTTCATGGTAGAAAAGTTAGCTACTAGCCATTACAAGAAAAGAAAAGCAAAGCATGAATAAAAATTGCAAGTAAAGTAAAGCTAGAATTAAAGAAAGCAAGTAAACTAGAAAATGCTCAAGTAGAGAGAAGAGAATGGATGAATCCTTACTTCACAAGTTGTCACTCCTTGATGTACACAAGCTTTCTCTCTCTTACAACTCTCTTTTGCAGAATTTCTAGGGAAGAAGAAGAAGATCTAAAGCACTAAAAACCTAATACAAGTTCTATTCTCTATCATCTATCTTCCTCTGTTCAACCTTTTTGCGAAGGCCCTGGTCCTGTATTTATAGCCTCAAAGAGAAGGATCTAGAGCCCTGGTCGTTGGAGAGAAATCCGGGATCTAACCACCCTGTAACTGCCGCAAGTTGGCGGCAAAATCCCAGGAATTACGGCAAGATCTTGGCCGTTCAGGCCAGATTTTCTGGTACAGGTTTGTTATGAGTTTGTTATCCACGTGGCCTTCTGGAAGATTGAGTTGGCGCGAGGATCTCTCCTGATTCTGGATTCAAACTTGGGCTCTTTTTTGGGCTTTTGAATTAATCTCTTTAATTATTGCTAATTAAAGTGATTTTGGGCTTTTTCTTATTTCAGATGTGGACCTGCAAAAATAGAGAGAATATGAGTAAAAATCATATTTTTATTTGTAATATGCATGGGAATAATGTGGTAAAATATGCAGAATTGAATACCAATCAGACGGCGCGCTGCCCGAAGCCAGGCGCGCGCCGCCCTGGCAGGGCCGCGGAAACCCGGCTCAGGCTGCGTTTTCGCAGCCTTTTGGGCGCTCGCTCGCCTGCGCTTTGGGCCACGTGCCGTCCACATGGCCCCCTTGTCCCTGGTGCCTATAAATACCCCCAGGGGTCTTCAGTTTGAGCAGATCTAGAGAATAGGTTGTAATTTGTGATTTATTGCTAGGAATTGTAGTTGGTTTAGTTTACTTCATCTAGTTTTAGTTTTAGCCATTAGAGTGAAAGAGAGAGAGTGTGTAAGTGTTGTATTGGAAGGGTGACAAGCTAATACAAGTACTACCTCTCTTCCTTCTTTCCATTTACTTGTCTTTGCCATTTACTTTTCCTTCCTTATTGTAGTATAACTTCCTTCTTCTTCACTTCTTTTCTTTTACTTTTTTGTAGTGTAACTTTCTTTCTTTAACTTTTTTTTTCTTTTATTTTCTTGTAGTTTAACTCCCTCTCTCCACTTCTTTTCCTTTGTTGTTTCTTTTACTTTTATGGCTAACTAACTTTTTATTAGTATGGCTAACTAACTACTAACCCACTAATTTCTAACACTTGATTGATAACCCAAATGAGTCAATAGTGTCAAACAAGCTTTGTGTAAACAAGAGCCATGACATCTTTAGACGAGGGTTCTAACTCTAATTTACCTACAAGTATTTACTTTCTTATACTTCATGCTTAATGAGTTTTGATGATCTATGAGTTGTGTACTTTACTTGTTATTGTAAGTTAGAGACATTTTCTTTTAACTTTGCCGATACCAATAGTGCACTCGAGTCTTCCCTTATTCTAGCCTTTTATCGGATCTTGATAAGGGAATGTCCGAGTTTTTGCCGTGTAAAGCTAAGTTTTAGGATGAACTTTCACTCGATTTTCACGTGAATAGTTTCAATGCACAAGGGTTATGTTCGCCTATGATCCATCGTGAGGCTATCTTTAAAAAGTTAGAAATTAGTGGGAGAACTTAGTAGAAAGTGAGCCATACATTTTTACAACTAAGAAAAAAATTCACTTTTACAAACCACCAAACATTTTCCAATAATTCTCAAAAATAACTGTTTTCACTTTTCAATTCTTTATTAGAAATAAGAACTTTCTTTCTTCTTGAACTTTGAAGCCGCATCAAACTTCCATCGCTCTCCCTCCTTATGGATACGACCCGTAATAGCCACTTCGCTACTACGGAAGAATCGCAAAAGCAGTAACATCAACCCACACTTCCTTCTCTTATTTTAGTGCTTGCTTTTTGTCGATCAATTTTGGCGCCGTTGCCGGGGAGGGAACGACTTTGTTGTTCAATACTAAAGATTGTTTTTTATTTTTGTGTGTAGGAGAAGTACCAAGGAGCTCACTATCACGGAAGCAAAAGAGATGGCCAAGGACATTGCGCGAGGATTCATTTCCCCTCGGAAAAATTCGTGTAAAAGCGAGTTTTTCCGATTGAAGTACTAACAAACTCGTTTGCAGGGTTGCCGAAAGCCGCTAAAAAAAATTTGCTTTCTAAATTTTTAGTTTCCTTGGATGCTTCACCTTTATGCATGTACAATAATCTCAACAGAAATCCACTTGTTGCTTAATTGAAATCTGGATTAGACTTTTGCATTTAGAGCACGTGTCTATTTCAATTCATTTCATTTCTGTTGAAGAGTGTTGGAGACAAGGTACGTGTGCATTCATATAGAATATGACCAACACTTGAGAGTGATTTACCGCTTTGAGTGTTACCTTGTTGTGAATAAACTGTACACTTGCACATACACAATTTACTTTAAGGGCAAAACTCAATAAACATAGGTGGGGATTTCATCACCCTTCCTTAGCCCAAAAATCATTTCCAAGTGCACTCACACTTTCCCAAGCCTTAGCTAAAAACTGATTGACGTTGGCCCTAGGGACATCTCGGACTCACTAAGAGATTAACCGGGGTTGAAAATTGTAAGAACTATACTCCTGCAAAATCGGTGTCTAAGGAAAGTGGATTGAGAGGTAAAGCCTCGAAAGCTCCGTGGTTTGGCGTAATTAGGCCCGTGGCTCCCCCCGGATACCTCCCCCCCAGCTTTGCCCTTTCCTGGCCAATTAGCTTGTAGTTGAGTTCCTGCAACAATCTTCCCCAGAGAATCGACCAGTTAGGAGTCGTCTAGGTACAGGTACCTTAGACTAAGGCTTGTGATTATTTTTCTTTCTTTCTTTTGTTTTTCATTCTTTTCGATTGTTTATTGTTTTTGCGTTATTTTTGGTGTGCTGTGATTGTTATCCAATTTTGCATATTTTACCATATCATTCCCATGCATATTTGCAAATAAAAATATGATTTTAAATGTTCTTCTCTCTATTTTTGCAGGTCCACATCTGAAATGAGAAAAAGCCAAATCACTTTAATTAGCAATAATTAAAGAGATTAATTCAAAGCCCAAAAGAGCCCAAGTTTGAATCTAGAATCAGGAGAGATCCTCGCGCCAACTCAATCTTTCAGAAGGCCACGTGGATAACAAACTCATAACAAACTCACAACAGAAAGTTATTGGCCAACGGCCTTGAAACGGCCGCAAGTTGCCGCAAATCTGTGGCAGATCTGGGGCCGTTGAGCCCCAGATTCCTGCCACCTGTCCGGGTTCTGGAGACTTCTCTCTGAGGCCTATAAATACAGCACCAGGGTCTGCACGAGCGCGACAGAGAAGAGAGAGGAGAAATTAGGGGAAAGTCTTGTATTTTGTTTTAGTATTCTCTAGGTTTTAGTCTCCCTCTTCTTCCTCCTAGAAATTCTGCAAAAGAGAGTTGTAAGAGAGAGAAAGCTTGTGTACACCAAGGAGTGACAACTTGTGAAGCAAGGATTCATCCATTCTCTTCTCTCTACTTGAGCATTTTCTAGTATTACTTGCTTTCTTCAATTCTAGCTTTACTTTACTTGCAATTTTATTCATGCATTGCTTTGCTTTTCTTGTAATGGCTAGTAGGTAACTTTTCTACCATGAACTAGCTAAACCACTACCTTGCTAACTACTAACTCATGGGTGATTGCTATCTTTAATCTTGCAAGTTGTATGGTCTTCTCTTCTCCGATGGGTTACTTTCATTGCTTGGCATGTTCTTGTTGTAATTCGATATGATTCATGTGTGCCTCATTTAGAGCCTTGTCTTTAGAACAAGTGCCTTGATGGAACATGGAGATGGATCACCAATATGCTATTTGTTGTACAACTTCTTTACTTCCATTAATGAATGTTGTATCTTCTTCCTTAGCATCCCTTGAGTGTAGCTCTTTTGATTCCATTATTGAAAGTCTAATTTGTAGGCCAATGACATCTATGAGGCTACAAGATAAGTCCAAGAGTGATCACCCGTCATCAAAGTGGGAAAGTAATTAGACCAACACGCAAGACAAATCTTTGCCGATGAATCAACATGAGGCACGCATTCACCATCACGGAGTTTAGTAAGTTTTGGCAAGGTAGTATGGTTAGCTAGTCATGGTTTTCTCCACCTTCAAATCTTTTAAAAGTTTTCTTTCTTTTAGTTTCAATTCCAAAGCCAATCTCTTCTTTGATTTCTTTTCATTTTCCATCATGAATATATCTACCGATTCTTTCATTTCTTTCTCCATGTTTTATTCATTCTTTTAAGACAAAGAAGAATTTTCGTTTTCTTTTCTTCACAACGAACCGTAACGCTTCCATCGCAAGCTCTCCCTGAGAATCGACTCGGTATAGCCCATGCTATAACGGAGATTGGAAAGGATACATTAATCATATAAATACATTTGTGGAATGATCAAAGCACTAAGGTTGACTCTAAACCTTATCTCCTTTTATTGAATATATTTTGTGTGCAAATTATACTCCACAATACAACACCTTTCCCGTCTTTAAACAAATTTTGGCGCCGTTGCCGGGGAGAGCAACGGTTTTTGATTTCAAGTGAGAAACTAAACGAATCTTCTTCTCTGTTGCAGGTTACAGGTGAAGAAAACAGGAAAATTTGCATTGCAGTGACATATAAGTGGCTCTGGGCCTCTGCTCTTGAAAGCAGAGACCAGAAGTCCTCAGTTTTGCCGCAGAATCTCGGCCCCAGCCGCAGATTTGCGGCAATCCTGAGTTCACTACTCACAATTTTTCTGCAGGGTCTCTGGCTCTGTAAAATATAGCTGCTGCAGTACTTAATTTCTTGTATGCTTCACCATACTCCTGCTAATAAAATCAACAGTAAAAATTGGTTGAAAACATTAAAAATTGATTAGACATTTGCATTTCTAGGCACGTTCTTTTCAATTCATTTACTTTTACTGTTGAAGAGTGCTAGAGGCAAGGTACGTTTCGCATTGCATGTAGATTAGGAATCATCTCTTGCTTGATTTTCATGCTTTGAGTGTATCCTAGTTATATATTTGTACACTTGCACAAAATCAATTTTAAGGGCATAACCCATAAATAAGATAAGGTGGGGGATTTCATCACTCTTTCCTTAGCCCAAAACCACCATCCCAGCACTCACTAACCCAGGCCTAATTTAATAATAAAGTAGATGTTTGCCCTAGGGACATCTCGGACTCATTCAGGAGATTATCCTAAGGGGGAAAAGCGTTGGAAATTGACTCTTGCAAAATCAGTGTCTAGGAAAGGGATTGAGGGCCGAAAGCCCGAAGGTTGGTAGTTACTTAATTAAGGAACGTCTCTGACGGAAAACCTCCCAACAACCTTGACCTTTCCTGGCTGATTAGCTTGTGGTCAAAGTCTACACTAAACCTCCCGTGGACAGTCTAATCAGTTAGGAGTCGTCTAGGTCATAAGTCTACCCTAACTTAGGTTAGAATTTTTTCTTTCTTGATTGTTTATTTGTTTGTTTCTTTTTGTTTGTATTTCATTGTGTGATATGGCATTTAACAATCACAATTCTTTCCATCCTAATAATAATCCATATTTCACACAGACTCCATTCTATTCGGATAATTCCAACCCGGCGTTTTACAATATGCACCAACCTAGTGTGCCGGATTGGTCTTATCCGAATCAATATGACCCATACCCCCCATCTAATAACTATAATTTCCATAATGATTTCAACTCTTCACCGAGTCAGTGGGGATTCACTTACCCCGAGCATAATTTCCAACCACCTTGTCCTCCCTCTCTACCCAGTCCACAATATTTTCAAGATACATACTTAATTCCTCCAGTCCAAAATAAAGCACCATCAATTTTGGAAATGAGTATGCGTGAGTCCAAATACAAATCCCAAATCTGATGGACTCACACTTCCAAGACAACACTTCATCTTTTCATCAAAACAATGAATTCATCAATTATGGAAAGATGCTTGAAGACATGACTCATGCTCAAAATGCTAGAAATCGTGACATAGATATGATGGTTGAATCTTTACGTTCTCACCGTTTGACCAGATCTGGTGTCAATAGCCACTCTGTTAAAGCCGATGAGTCATGTAGCTTTGGAAATCAAGATTCTATTTCAGTACGCTCATCTGAACTTGTCCAAACTTCAAATCCCATTGACATTTTGGCAAGTTTTCCTTTTCCTGAAATTGAACTTGAACATGAATGTGATCTTGAACCCCAACTTAGTGATTCAATTCTTTTTCCTGATTCAATAATGACTCCGGTAACTTTACCTAACTTCAATCTTTTCCCGGAATCGACATTGGATCCTGTCCCAATTCATAATGAAGTTGAATCACCCATTTTGAGGATCATATTGAACTTGACCAATTATACACTTCTGAAGATACTATTGATAAATTGGCAAGTTCTCCATTCTTTGGTATTGAACTACATGAGAAATGTGACCTAGATTCTCACAATCTCTTTACTTCTGAAACTGATTGTGACGGAAGATGTTGACCTTAGTTTTGAAGAATTGTATGGCGATGAGCTAGAATTCCTCAATATTGAAGTAAAGAGATAACACCCATATTAGGTCACATTCCATTGTTGGACAATACATGTGGACTGGAGTTTCAACTTTTTGACTTGGACCCAATTTCTGAACTCATTTCGACTCCTGAACCTTTACTTGACTTGAGTAACCTTCCTGAGTCGGTATTAGTGCCTGTCCTTCCTGAGTCCAAGTCAACCGTTCTATTATTTCATACTCCATTCTGGGACAAGGTGGTTGACAAATTTGACTCCGAATTACTTATGGAAAATGAAAATTAGATGGGGTTAAATACTTAATAAAGATCCTTCATGGATTTATCTTTTTAGTGGGTTGTATCATGGAGGTCTATGGTGGGTTCCTCAAAACCCAAAGCAAAGTTGATTGGGCCATGTTTCGTGGACCAATCCGACCACCACCTGAACCACCACCTTAAGGTAATTTTTTTCTTCCCTCTCTATTTTGTTTCATGCATACATATATCACGATGCATTGAGGACAATGCATGAAATAAGTGTGGGGGAGGGTTTACTAACATAGAATTTTTAGATTTTATTTTTTTTACACTTCTTTTAGAAATTTAAAAAGAAATTTAAAAAAATAAAAAAAACTTTTGAAATAAGAGACAAAAGTTTTGATCTATTTTTAGAAAATTAAGATGATCTTAGAAAGTAAGAAAGCCTTAATTATGACATCTTAAACCTAGTTGAAATAATAGATCTTGTTTGAAATTATAGGCTAAGTAAGTAAAATTGGGGATATTTTCATCTTGAATTTTTTGCTTTAGATAAGTATGCACTTCACACTTACACATTTTTGGGATGGAAACAAAGACCAAAAAGGCCATAAAAATATAAAAAAAAGAAAAAATATATATATAAAAAACATCACTTATTAAGCTGGATAATTGTGCCTCAAGAAGCATGATTATTCATGCCTAACGGTGGTAAAGGAAATAAATAATCCCCCTTAGTTTTGTGGCCTTTTTCACTCGAGTCCTTAACCCCGAGGGATGTTTTCTCATCTGGTGCCCTAAGACCGATTGGTTTGGGAGTCATCGGTTATAGGCTCGCTACATGGGTGAACTAGAAAGCCTAAGAAAACTAAGGGAAGAAAAAAAAAAGAAAAAGAAAGAATATATATATATAAATAAATGGCTTGATGGTTAGAGTTGAAATCCCAGAAATCTTCACTGTCACGGTGTGCATACTATCTAGGTTTTATGAAAGATAAAATATTTAATCTAATTTTGAATTCTTACCTTAATTGAAGACAAGATCTTGCATAGAGACTAAGTTTAAGGAAGAATGATTATAAGTGGACTTATGACCTAAGATCACTTATATTTTTGCAAAAATAGTTCGAAAACTTGTCTTTCTTTCAAAATGAATTTTCAAAACACTAACATTTGTCTTCTTTCTTTATGGATTTTGTGGGTGTAATCCGCTGAAAACCCTCAGGAGACAACACTCCTCCTCTAGGGTAACCTAGAGGTTTAACGCTTGTTGCACACGCTCAGTGCAATCGCGTCACCTACGAAAGTGGTGTAATAAAATTTATAGTATAGTTTTTCTTTCTTTGTTTTGCTCGGGACGAGCAAAAGAATAAGTGTGGGGGTGTGATTAGTCTACAATTATGCATTTTTTATGTCGCATTCTCTCACATTTTTATGAATAAATAATCGTCTAAATCGTGTTTGGTCTTAATTGCAGGTAAATCCAAAGTCCAAGGGCAAAGATGGAAAAAGATGCTAATTCATCCCTATTTATGGTAATTAATCCGCAATTTCTTGGAGGCCAAGTAAAGGATTTTCTAGAACATGCATTGTACCTAGACTCCTGAGCTGTCAGACGAATATTCGGGCGAAAGTACCAGAAAAGGGGTATATCTGGAAGCCGCTAGAAGTCAGACGAAGCTCCAGAAGAAATCCAGAGAATTAATTCTCTAGAATTGCCACAAAACGCGGCAAAGGCGCGGCAATCTTGAAGAGCCACGCGTCGATTTTTGACGCGTGGCTCCGTCTCGTCTTCTGGATCCTTCTGAGCCCTATAAATAGCCCTGCAGAGAGCCAGACCGAGAGCAGACTGCGTTTTTAGGAGCAGATCCAGATTTTAGTATAGTGTAGGTGAGTTTTCTTCATTTCTTTTATTTTCATTTCTTTTTCTTAGATCATTGTAGTAGGGCTGAGTGATTTCTAGAGAGAGATAGTGAGGGATTGATGTAATAGAGAGTGACACTCTATGTAAAGATGCCTCTTTTCTCTTTCATTGTAATCTCCTTCTCCTTCTACATGATTTCTAGCTAGTTTTTCTTTTCATGGCAATCTAACTACTAACCACTAACCATCTAACCACTTACTTGATAATCCACATGAATCGGGTTGCCTCTACAAGGCCTTGTTCTTGCAAGAGCCATTGATGGCCAAAGATGATGGGTTCTAACATCTAACTTGCTAACTTGCTAACCATGCTAACTCTCTTATTTCATGCTCTTTTATTTCATGCTAGTAGTGTAATGAGTGATGCTTGTAATAGCTTGTTCTTGTTGCAATGTTTTGATTGTTATGAACCATCCATGAGCCATGCTTTGTATTGCTTCTTGAAGATAAGGATTACGATGGCCGAGGATCAAAATGTGAGGCAACTATCTCGAAGAGGTTAGTATGGTTAGTGGAGTACTTAGTAGTTAGTAGCCATGAGTTTTCTTTTACCTTTGTTTTAGAAATCGTTTTCAAGTTCCTCTTCTTATTTTCTTATCGACGTTTTCATCGCTCTCCTCACCTACCACATGCTTGTTTTCATTTTCTTTTCTTTTTCATTCTTTCAACAAAGAAGAATTGTTAACATCTGACGTGACTAGAGACTGTTAATGCTTCTATCGCCTCCCTTCCCTGTGGATACGACCCGTTGAGCCAATGCTATAACGGAAGTATCGAGGGTATACTAAGCACATTCGAGCTTTTCATTTGATTTCATAAATACACATTTTGAGTGCTAGTTTTTACCCCGATCAAATTTTGGCGCCGTTGCCGGGGAAGGGATGGTTTTGTTTTCACGTTTTTGTTAACATTTGTCTCTCTATTTTGGTGTGCAGGCATATTTACAGGTGCTTAATATTGCAGAACATAAGCTAGCTTTGCATCTCCCTGCTCTTGAAAGCAGGGCCCCAGATTTTGAACAAAAGCCGCGGATCCGCGACATTTGCCGCAAAACCGCGGCACTTCTGTGAAAATTGTATATGTTGTTGTTCTGGGATGTGTGAATTGTAATAGCTAGTGATTTGTACTGCTATATTTCTTGTTGTGATTGCCTACACACCATAATAAATAAAAGATAAAATACGGTATTTGGACGCTTTTAAAACGGTTTAGACATTTGTATTTAGGCACGTGTCAATTCAATTCCAATATACTGTATTTTGTTCTGTTGTTGTGATTTGGATGGAGATGTACATATGGCATTGCATATGCATAGGACAAACACGTGGGTGATTTATCGCTTTGTGTTATATTCTTGTCTATATTGCACACTTGCACGATTGAACTTAAGGGCAAAACCCAAACAAGATAAGGTGGGGATTTTATTACCCTTCCTTAGCCCAAAATCATCTCCCCACTCACACAACCCAACCCCTAATAAAATTTGAATAGACGTTAGCCCCTAGGGACATTTCATCTAGGTCTAGGTCAAACCCTCCTCTTGGCTTGGTTTTGATTTTTCTTTTCTTTTTGTTTGTTGTTTGATTCTTTCTTTTTTGTGATTTTTTGTGTGAAATGCATTCAACAATAACAATTCTTTCAATCCAAACATGAATCCATATTTCACACCAACTCCATTTGGATCGGATAATTCCAACCGGCGTTTTCTAATATGCACCACCAAATACACCGGGTTGGCCTTATCCGAATCAATACAACCCATACCACATTCTTATGACTATAATTTCTAAAATAATTTCAACTCGTCACAGAGTCATTGGGATCACGTACCCCGAGTCAAATTTTCAACTTCTTGTCCACCATATTCACCTTGTCCACAATATTCATTCCCCAAATTGCTTCTTATACTCCACCATTGAAGAAAAATCTGAGTTACTAAAGAGTTTAGAAGCCAATCTACAGAGGGCCGAGCAACAACTTCAAGAAACATTGGCCCCTCCATTCCACATATTTTCAAGAGTCTTACTCAGTTCCACCTCCTCGTAATGAACAACCATTTGCCTTGGAATGAGTAAAGAACTCTTGTGTGAGTCCAAGCTTCAATTTTCACACATTTTTGACTCAAATCATTCACAAAATTTTCAAAACCAAGATTCCTATACTCCCATTCTAGAGCAACCATTTGGAGATACATCAAGTCTAGATAAGAGTTTGGATATCTTGAAGGAGTCTTTATTACAATGTCAAAAATCACATGCAGAGTCTGTCAATAGATTGGAAACACAATTGAGTCAATTGGTTAGTATTTATAGGAATGAGGAAACTCTATCTTATCAACCTTTGACCAATTCAGCTATGCCAAACTTTATTGATATGACTCAAGACTCTTGTCATTTTGAAAATCAAGATTCAATTTCAGCACACCCACCTGAACTTGTCCAAACTTCAAATCCCATTGACATTTTGGCAAGTTATCCTTTTCCTGAAATTGAACTTGAACATGAATATGATCATGAACCTCAAATTAGTGATTCAATTCTACTTCCTAATTCAATTATGACTCCGGTATCTTCACCTGATTTCAATCCTTTTCCCGAGTCAATATTGGATCCTGTGCCAGTCCATTGTGAAATTGAATCACCAATCATTCATGATGATCATATTGAACTTGACCAATTTCATACTTTTGAAAGTCCCATTGATAAATTGGCAAGTTCTCATTTTTGTGGAATTGAATTGAATGAGGAATGTGACTTTGATTCTCCAATTTGTGATCTTGTTCAAATTCCCGAATCACTATTGACTCCTGTTATGTTACCCAATTTGAGCAACATTTTAGAGTCAGTTTTGATTCCCATACCTGTCATTCCTGAACTTGAATCACCACTCTTAGAAAGTCACATTCCATTATGGGGAAATGAATGTGGACTTGAGCTTCATCTTCTTGATTTAGACCCACTTTCTGAACCAATCTCGACTCCCGAACCTCTACTTGATTTAAGTCTTTTTTCTGAGTCGATATTAGTTTCTGTGCTTCCTGAGTCCAAATCAATCATTCCATTCTGGGACAAGGGCTTTGAAAAATTTGACTCTGAAATTATTTTGCAAATTTGGAAATTAGATGGGGTAACATTTTTAATAAAAATCACACATGCATACATCTTTCTAGTGGGTTGTATCATGGAGGTCTCTGGTGGGTTCCTCCGGACTCCACGTAAGAATGATTGGACCGCCTTTCGTGGACCAATCAGGCCGCCACCGGAACCACCACCTTGAGGTAATTTTTTCCTTCCCTCTCTATTTGTTTCATGCATACATATATCACGATGCATTGAGGACAATGCATAAGATAAGTGTGGGGGAGGGTTTACTAACATAGAGTTTTTAGATTTTCTTTCTTTTACACTTCTTTTATGATCTTCCATTTTGTATAGAATTTTCTCTTTCTTTAAAAACTTTTTGAAATTAGAGACAAAGTTTTGATCTATTTTTAAGAAAATTAAGATGATCTTAGAAATTAAGAAAGCCTTAATTATGACATCTTAAACCTAGTTGAAATAATAGATCTTGTTTGAAATTATAGGCTAAGTAAGTAAATTGGGGAGATATTTTTATCTTGAATTTTTTGCCTTAGAAAGTATGCACTTCACATTTACACATTTCTGGGATGGAAACAAAGACCAAAAGGCCATAAAAAAAAGAAAAAGAAAATATATATATATAAATAAAACAACACTTATTAAGCTGGATAATTGTGCCTCAAGAAGCATGATTATTCACGCCTAACGGTGGTAAAGAAAATAAATAATCCCCTTTAGTTTCGTGGCCTTTTTCACTCGAGTCCTTAAACCCGAGGATGTTTTCTCATCTGGTGCCCTAAGACCAACTGGTTTGGGAGTCATCGGTTATAGGCTCGTTACAAGGGTGAACTAGAAAGCCTAAAGTAAGGGAAGAAAAAGAGAAAAAGAAATTATATATATATAAATAAATGGCTTTATGGTTAGAGTTGAAATCCCAGAAATCTTCACTATCACAATATGCATACTATCTAGGTTTTATGAAAGATAAAATATTCAATCCAATTTTGAATTCTTACCTTAATTGAAGACAAGATCTTGCATAGATACTAAGTTTAAGGGAGAATGATTATAGGTAGACTTATGACCTTAGATCACTTATATTTTTGCAAAAATAGTTCAAAACATGTCTCTCTTTCAAAATGCGTTTTCAAAACACTAACATTTGTCTTCTTTCTTTATGGATTTTGTGGGTGCAATCCGCTGAAAACTCTCAGGAGACAACACTCCTCCTCTAGGGTAACCTAGAGGTTTAACGGCTTGTTGCACACGCTCAGTGCAATCGCGTCACCTGCGAAAGTGGTGTAATAATCCTTGTAGTATAGTTTTCTTTTCTTGTTTTGCTCGGGACGCGCAAAAGAATAAGTGTGGGGGTGTGATTAGTCTACAAATTCTGCATTATTATATCACATTTCTCACAGTTTTTATGAATAAATAGTCGTCTAAATCGTGTTTTGGTCTTAATTGCAGGTAAATCCAAAGTCCAAGGGCAAAGATGGAAAAAGATGCTAATTCATCCCTATTTATGGTAATTAATCCCGCAATTTCTTGGAGGCCAAGTAAGGATTTTCTAGAACATGCATTGTACCTAGACTCCTGAGCTGTCAGACGAATATTCGGGCGAAAGTACCAGAAAAGGAGTATATCTGGAAGCCGCTAGAAGTCAGACGAAGCTCCAGAAGAAATCCAGAGAATTAATTCTCTGGAATTGCCGCAAACGCGGCAAAGGCGCGGCAATCTTGAAGAGCCACGCGTCAATTTTCGACGCATGGCTCCGTCTCGTCTTCTGGATCCTTCGGAGCCCTATAAATAGCCCTGCAGAGAGCCAGACCGAGAGAGACTGCGTTTTTAGGAGCAGATCCAGATTTTAGTGTAGTATAGGTGAGTTTTCTTCATTTCTTTTATTTTCATTTCTTTTTCTTAGATCATTGTAGTAGGGCTGAGTGATTTCTATAGAGAGATAGTGAGGGATTGATGTAATAGAGAGTGACACTCTATATAAAGATGCCTCTTTTCTCTTTCATTGTAATCTCCTTCTCCTTCTACATGATTTCTAGCTAGTTTTTCTTTTCATGGCAATCTAACTACTAACCACTAACCATCTAACCACTTACTTGATAATCCACATGAATCGGTTGCCTCTACAAGGCCTTGTTCTTGCAAGAGCCATTGATGGCCAAAGATGATGGGTTCTAACATCTAACTTGCTAACTTGCTAACCAAGCTAACTCTTTTATTTCATGCTCTTTTATTTCATGCTAGTAGTGTAATGAGTGATGCTTGTAATAGCTTGTTCTTGTTGCAATGTTTTGATTGTTATGAACCATCCATGAGCCATGCTTTGTATTGCTTCTTGAAGATAAGGATTGTGATGGCCGAGGATCAAATGTGAGGCAACTATCTCGAAGAGGTTAGTATGGTTATGGAGTACTTAGTAGATAGTAGCCATGAGTTTTCTTTTACCTTTGTTTTAGAAATCGTTTTCAAGTTCCTCTTCTTATTTTCTTATCGACGTTTTCATCGCTCTCCTCACCTACCACATGCTTGTTTTCATTTTCTTTTCTTTTTCATTCTTTCAACAAAGAAGAATTGTTAACATCTGACGTGACTAGAGACTGTTAATGCTTCTATCGCCTCCCTTCCCTGTGGATACGACCCGTTGAGCCAATGCTATAACGGAAGTATCGAGGGTATACTAAGCACATTCGAGCTTTTCATTTGATTTCATAAATACACATTTTGAGTGCTAGTTTTTACCCCGATTAAAAGTGTGGGGGTGTGATTAGTCTACAAATTCTGCATTATTATATCGCATTTCTCACAGTTTTTTTGAATAAATAGTCGTCTAAATCGTGTTTTGGTCTTAATTGCAGGTAAATCCAAAGTCCAAGGGCAAAGATGGAAAAGATGTTAATTCATCCCTATTTATGGTAATTAATCCCGCAATTTCATGGAGGCCAAGTAAAGATTTTCTAGAACATGCATTGTACCTAGACTCCTGAGCTGTCAGACGAATATTCGGGCGAAAGTACCAGAAAAGGGGTATATCTGGAAGCCGCTAGAAGTCAGACGAAGCTCTAGAAGAAATCCAGAGAATTAATTCTCTGGAATTGCCGCAAAACGCGGCAAAGGCGCGGCAATCTTGAAGAGCCACGCGTCGATTTTCGACGCGTGGCTCCGTCTCGTCTTCTGGATCCTTCGGAGCCCTATAAATAGCCCTGCAGAGAGCCAGACCGAGAGAGACTGCGTTTTTAGGAGCAGATCCAGATTTTAGTGTAGTGTAGGTGAGTTTTCTTCATTTCTTTTATTTTCATTTCTTTTTCTTAGATCATTGTAGTAGGGCTGAGTGATTTCTATAGAGAGATAGTGAGGGATTGATGTAATAGAGAGTGACACTCTATATAAAGATGCCTCTTTTCTCTTTCATTGTAATCTCCTTCTCCTTCTACATGATTTCTAGCTAGTTTTTCTTTTCATGGCAATCTAACTACTAACCACTACCATCTAACCACTTACTTGATAATCCACATGAATCGGGTTGCCTCTACAAGGCCTTGTTCTTGCAAGAGCCATTGATGGCCAAAGATGATGGGTTCTAACATCTAACTTGCTAACTTGCTAACTTGCTAACCAAGCTAACTCTTTTATTTCATGCTCTTTTATTTCATGCTAGTAGTGTAATGAGTGATGCTTGTAATAGCTTGTTCTTGTTGCAATGTTTTGATTGTTATGAACCATCCATGAGCCATGCTTTGTATTGCTTCTTGAAGATAAGGATTGTGATGGCCGAGGATCAAAATGTGAGGCAACTATCTCGAAGAGGTTAGTATGGTTAGTGGAGTACTTAGTAGTTAGTAGCCATGAGTTTTCTTTTACCTTTGTTTTAGAAATCGTTTTCAAGTTCCTCTTCTTATTTTCTTATCGACGTTTTCATCGCTCTCCTCACCTACCACATGCTTGTTTTCATTTTCTTTTCTTTTTCATTCTTTCAACAAAGAAGAATTGTTAACATCTGACGTGACTAGAGACTGTTAATACTTCTATCGCCTCCCTTCCCTGTGGATACGACCCGTTGAGCCAATGCTATAACGAAAGTATCGAGGGTATACTAAGCACATTCGAGCTTTTCATTTGATTTCATAAATACACATTTTGAGTGCTAGTTTTTACCCCGATCAAAAGTGTGGGGGTGTGATTAGTCTACAAATTCTGCATTATTATATCACATTTCTCACCGTTTTTTTGAATAAATAGTCGTCTAAATCGTGTTTTGGTCTTAATTGTAGGTAAATCCAAAGTCCAAGGGCAAAGATGGAAAAAGATGCTAATTCATCCCTATTTATGGTAATTAATCCCGCAATTTCATGGAGGCCAAGTAAAGGATTTTCTAGAACATGCATTATACCTGGACTCCTGAGCTGTCAGACGAATATTCGGGAGAAAGTACCAGAAAAGGGGTATATCTGGAAGCCGCTAGAAGTCAGACGAAGCTCCAGAAGAAATCCAGAGAATTAATTCTCTGGAATTGCCGCAAAACGCGGCAAAGGCGCGGCAATCTTGAAGAGCCACGCGTCGATTTTCGACGCGTGGCTCCGTCTCGTCTTCTGGATCCTTCGGAGCCCTATAAATAGCCCTGCAGAGAGCCAGACCGAGAGAGACTGCGTTTTTAGGAGCAGATCCAGATTTTAGTGTAGTGTAGGTGAGTTTTCTTCATTTCTTTTATTTTCATTTCTTTTTCTTAAATCATTGTAGTAGGGCTGAGTGATTTCTAGAGAGAGATAGTGAGGGATTGATGTAATAGAGAGTGACACTCTATGTAAAGATGCCTCTTTTCTCTTTCATTGTAATCTCCTTCTCCTTCTACATGATTTCTAGCTAGTTTTTCTTTTCATGGCAATCTAACTACTAACCACTAACCATCTAACCACTTACTTGATAATCCACATGAATCGGGTTGCCTCTACAAGGCCTTGTTCTTGCAAGAGCCATTGATGGCCAAAGATGATGGGTTCTAACATCTAACTTGCTAACTTGCTAACCATGCTAACTCTCTTATTTCATGCTCTTTTATTTCATGCTAGTAGTGTAATGAGTGATGCTTGTAATAGCTTGTTCTTGTTGCAATGTTTTGATTGTTATGAACCATCCATGAGCCATGCTTTGTATTGCTTCTTGAAGATAAGGATTACGATGGCCGAGGATCAAAATGTGAGGCAACTATCTCGAAGAGGTTAGTATGGTTAGTGGAGTACTTAGTAGTTAGTAGCCATGAGTTTTCTTTTACCTTTGTTTTAGAAATCGTTTTCAAGTTCCTCTTCTTATTTTCTTATCGACGTTTTCATCGCTCTCCTCACCTACCACATGCTTGTTTTCATTTTCTTTTCTTTTTCATTCTTTCAACAAAGAAGAATTGTTAACATCTGACGTGACTAGAGACTGTTAATGCTTCTATCGCCTCCCTTCCCTGTGGATACGACCCGTTGAGCCAATGCTATAACGGAAGTATCGAGGGTATACTAAGCACATTCGAGCTTTTCATTTGATTTCATAAATACACATTTTGAGTGCTAGTTTTTACCCCGATCAAATTTGGCGCCGTTGCCGGGGAAGGGAATGGTTTTGTTTTCACGTTTTTGTTAACATTTGTCTTCTCTATTTTGGTGTGCAGGGCAATATTTACAGGTGCTTAATATTGCAGAACATAAGCTAGCTTTGCATCTCCCTGCTCTTGAAAGCAGGGCCCCAGATTTTGAACAAAAGCCGCGGATCCGCGACATTTGCCGCAAAACCGCGGCACTTCTGTGAAAATTGTATATGTTGTTGTTCTGGGATGTGTGAATTGTAATAGCTAGTGGATTTGTACTGCTATATTTCTTGTTGTGATTGCCTACACACCATAATAAATAAAAGAACTAAAATACGGTATTTGGACGCTTTTAAAACGGTTTAGACATTTGTATTTAGGCACGTGTCAATTCAATTCCAATATACTGTATTTTGTTCTGTTGTTGTGATTTGGATGGAGATGTACATATGGCATTGCATATAGCATAGGACAAACACGTGGGTGATTTATCGCTTTGTGTTATATTCTTGTCTATATTGCACACTTGCACGAATTGAACTTAAGGCAAAACCCAAACAAGATAAGGTGGGGATTTTATTACCCTTCCTTAGCCCAAAAATCATCTCCCCACTCACACAACCCAAGCCCTAATAAAATTTGAATAGACGTTAGCCCCTAGGGACATTTCATCTAGGTCTAGGTCAACCCTCCTCTTGGCTTGGTTTTGATTTTTCTTTTCTTTTTGTTTGTTGTTTGATTCTTTCTTTTTTGTGATTTTTTGTGTGAAATGGCATTCAACAATAACAATTCTTTCAATCCAAACATGAATCCATATTTCACACCAACTCCATTTGGATCGGATAATTCCAACCGGCGTTTTCTAATATGCACCAACCAAATACACCGGGTTGGCCTTATCCGAATCAATACAACCCATACCCACATTCTTATGACTATAATTTCTAAAATAATTTCAACTCGTCACAGAGTCATTGGGGATTCACGTACCCCGAGTCAAATTTTCAACTTCCTTGTCCACCATATTCACCTTGTCCACAATATTCATTCCCCAAATTTGCTTCTTATACTCCACCAATTGAAGAAAAATCTGAGTTACTAAAGAGTTTAGAAGCCAATCTACAGAGGGCCGAGCAACAACTTCAAGAAACATTGGCCCCTCCAATTCCACAATATTTTCAAGAGTCTTACTCAGTTCCACCTCCTCGTAATGAACAACCATTTGCCTTGGAAATGAGTAAAGAACTCTTGTGTGAGTCCAAGCTTCAATTTTCACACATTTTTGACTCAAATCATTCACAAAATTTCCAAACCAAGATTCCTATACTCCCATTCTAGAGCAACCATTTGGAGATACATCAAGTCTAGATAAGAGTTTGGATATCTTGAAGGAGTCTTTATTACAATGTCAAAAATCACATGCAGAGTCTGTCAATAGATTGGAAACACAATTGAGTCAATTGGTTAGTATTTATAGGAATGAGGAAACTCTATCTTATCAACCTTTGACCAATTCAGCTATGCCAAACTTTATTGATATGACTCAAGACTCTTGTCATTTTGAAAATCAAGATTCAATTTCAGCACACCCACCTGAACTTGTCCAAACTTCAAATCCCATTGACATTTTGGCAAGTTATCCTTTTCCTGAAATTGAACTTGAACATGAATATGATCATGAACCTCAAATTAGTGATTCAATTCTACTTCCTAATTCAATTATGACTCCGGTATCTTCACCTGATTTCAATCCTTTTCCGAGTCAATATTGGATCCTGTGCCAGTCCATTGTGAAATGAATCACCAATCATTCATGATGATCATATTGAACTTGACCAATTTCATACTTTTGAAAGTCCCATTGATAAATTGGCAAGTTCTCATTTTTGTGGAATTGAATTGAATGAGGAATGTGACTTTGATTCTCCAATTTGTGATCTTGTTCAAATTCCCGAATCACTATTGACTCCTGTTATGTTACCCAATTTGAGCAACATTTTAGAGTCAGTTTTGATTCCCATACCTGTCATTCCTGAACTTGAATCACCACTCTTAGAAAGTCACATTCCATTATGGGGAAATGAATGTGGACTTGAGCTTCATCTTCTTGATTTAGACCCACTTTCTGAACCAATCTCGACTCCCGAACCTCTACTTGATTTAAGTCTTTTTTCTGAGTCGATATTAGTTTCTGTGCTTCCTGAGTCCAAATCAATCATTCCATTCTGGGACAAGGGCTTTGAAAAATTGACTCTGAAATTATTTTGCAAATTTGGAAATTAGATGGGGTAACATTTTTAATAAAAATCACACATGCATACATCTTTCTAGTGGGTTGTATCATGGAGGTCTCTGGTGGGTTCCTCCGGACTCCACGTAAGAATGATTGGACCGCCTTTCGTGGACCAATCAGGCCGCCACCGGAACCACCACCTTGAGGTAATTTTTTCCTTCCCTCTCTATTTGTTTCATGCATACATATATCACGATGCATTGAGGACAATGCATAAGATAAGTGTGGGGGAGGGTTTACTAACATAGAGTTTTTAGATTTTCTTTCTTTTACACTTCTTTTATGATCTTCCATTTTGTATAGGAATTTTCTCTTTCTTTAAAAACTTTTTGAAATTAGAGACAAAGTTTTGATCTATTTTTAAGAAAATTAAGATGATCTTAGAAATTAAGAAAGCCTTAATTATGACATCTTAAACCTAGTTGAAATAATAGATCTTGTTTGAAATTATAGGCTAAGTAAGTAAAATTGGGGAGATATTTTTATCTTGAATTTTTTGCCTTAGAAAGTATGCACTTCACATTTACACATTTCTGGGATGGAAACAAAGACCAAAAGGCCATAAAAAAAAAGAAAAAGAAAATATATATATATAAATAAAACAACACTTATTAAGCTGGATAATTGTGCCTCAAGAAGCATGATTATTCACGCCTAACGGTGGTAAAGAAAATAAATAATCCCCTTTAGTTTCGTGGCCTTTTTCACTCGAGTCCTTAAACCCGAGGGATGTTTTCTCATCTGGTGCCCTAAGACCAACTGGTTTGGGAGTCATCGGTTATAGGCTCGTTACAAGGGTGAACTAGAAAGCCTAAAGTAAGGGAAGAAAAAAGAGAAAAAGAAATTATATATATATAAATAAATGGCTTTATGGTTAGAGTTGAAATCCCAGAAATCTTCACTATCACAATATGCATACTATCTAGGTTTTATGAAAGATAAAATATTCAATCCAATTTTGAATTCTTACCTTAATTGAAGACAAGATCTTGCATAGATACTAAGTTTAAGGGAGAATGATTATAGGTAGACTTATGACCTTAGATCACTTATATTTTTGCAAAAATAGTTCAAAAACATGTCTCTCTTTCAAAATGCGTTTTCAAAACACTAACATTTGTCTTCTTTCTTTATGGATTTTGTGGGTGCAATCCGCTGAAAACTCTCAGGAGACAACACTCCTCCTCTAGGGTAACCTAGAGGTTTAACGGCTTGTTGCACACGCTCAGTGCAATCGCGTCACCTGCGAAAGTGGTGTAATAATCCTTGTAGTATAGTTTTTCTTTTCTTGTTTTGCTCGGGACGCGCAAAAGAATAAGTGTGGGGGTGTGATTAGTCTACAAATTCTGCATTATTATATCACATTTCTCACAGTTTTTATGAATAAATAGTCGTCTAAATCGTGTTTTGGTCTTAATTGCAGGTAATCCAAAGTCCAAGGGCAAAGATGGAAAAAGATGCTAATTCATCCCTATTTATGGTAATTAATCCCGCAATTTCTTGGAGGCCAAGTAAAGGATTTTCTAGAACATGCATTGTACCTAGACTCCTGAGCTGTCAGACGAATATTCGGGCGAAAGTACCAGAAAAGGAGTATATCTGGAAGCCGCTAGAAGTCAGACGAAGCTCCAGAAGAAATCCAGAGAATTAATTCTCTGGAATTGCCGCAAAACGCGGCAAAGGCGCGGCAATCTTGAAGAGCCACGCGTCAATTTTCGACGCATGGCTCCGTCTCGTCTTCTGGATCCTTCGGAGCCCTATAAATAGCCCTGCAGAGAGCCAGACCGAGAGAGACTGCGTTTTTAGGAGCAGATCCAGATTTTAGTGTAGTATAGGTGAGTTTTCTTCATTTCTTTTATTTTCATTTCTTTTTCTTAGATCATTGTAGTAGGGCTGAGTGATTTCTATAGAGAGATAGTGAGGGATTGATGTAATAGAGAGTGACACTCTATATAAAGATGCCTCTTTTCTCTTTCATTGTAATCTCCTTCTCCTTCTACATGATTTCTAGCTAGTTTTTCTTTTCATGGCAATCTAACTACTAACCACTAACCATCTAACCACTTACTTGATAATCCACATGAATCGGGTTGCCTCTACAAGGCCTTGTTCTTGCAAGAGCCATTGATGGCCAAAGATGATGGGTTCTAACATCTAACTTGCTAACTTGCTAACCAAGCTAACTCTTTTATTTCATGCTCTTTTATTTCATGCTAGTAGTGTAATGAGTGATGCTTGTAATAGCTTGTTCTTGTTGCAATGTTTTGATTGTTATGAACCATCCATGAGCCATGCTTTGTATTGCTTCTTGAAGATAAGGATTGTGATGGCCGAGGATCAAAATGTGAGGCAACTATCTCGAAGAGGTTAGTATGGTTAGTGGAGTACTTAGTAGATAGTAGCCATGAGTTTTCTTTTACCTTTGTTTTAGAAATCGTTTTCAAGTTCCTCTTCTTATTTTCTTATCGACGTTTTCATCGCTCTCCTCACCTACCACATGCTTGTTTTCATTTTCTTTTCTTTTTCATTCTTTCAACAAAGAAGAATTGTTAACATCTGACGTGACTAGAGACTGTTAATGCTTCTATCGCCTCCCTTCCCTGTGGATACGACCCGTTGAGCCAATGCTATAACGGAAGTATCGAGGGTATACTAAGCACATTCGAGCTTTTCATTTGATTTCATAAATACACATTTTGAGTGCTAGTTTTTACCCCGATTAAAAGTGTGGGGGTGTGATTAGTCTACAAATTCTGCATTATTATATCGCATTTCTCACAGTTTTTTTGAATAAATAGTCGTCTAAATCGTGTTTTGGTCTTAATTGCAGGTAAATCCAAAGTCCAAGGGCAAAGATGGAAAAGATGTTAATTCATCCCTATTTATGGTAATTAATCCCGCAATTTCATGGAGGCCAAGTAAAGGATTTTCTAGAACATGCATTGTACCTAGACTCCTGAGCTGTCAGACGAATATTCGGGCGAAAGTACCAGAAAAGGGGTATATCTGGAAGCCGCTAGAAGTCAGACGAAGCTCCAGAAGAAATCCAGAGAATTAATTCTCTGGAATTGCCGCAAAACGCGGCAAAGGCGCGGCAATCTTGAAGAGCCACGCGTCGATTTTCGACGCGTGGCTCCGTCTCGTCTTCTGGATCCTTCGGAGCCCTATAAATAGCCCTGCAGAGAGCTAGACCGAGAGAGACTGCGTTTTTAGGAGCAGATCCAGATTTTAGTGTAGTGTAGGTGAGTTTTCTTCATTTCTTTTATTTTCATTTCTTTTTCTTAGATCATTGTAGTAGGGCTGAGTGATTTCTAGAGAGAGATAGTGAGGGATTGATGTAATAGAGAGTGACACTCTATGTAAAGATGCCTCTTTTCTCTTTCATTGTAATCTCCTTCTCCTTCTACATGATTTCTAGCTAGTTTTTCTTTTCATGGCAATCTAACTACTAACCACTAACCATCTAACCACTTACTTGATAATCCACATGAATCGGGTTGCCTCTACAAGGCCTTGTTCTTGCAAGAGCCATTGATGGCCAAAGATGATGGGTTCTAACATCTAACTTGCTAACTTGCTAACCAAGCTAACTCTCTTATTTCATGCTCTTTTATTTCATGCTAGTAGTGTAATGAGTGATGCTTGTAATAGCTTGTTCTTATTGCAATGTTTTGATTGTTATGAACCATCCATGAGCCATGCTTTGTATTGCTTCTTGAAGATAAGGATTGTGATGGCCGAGGATCAAAATGTGAGCAACTATCTCGAAGAGGTTAGTATGGTTAGTGGAGTACTTAGTAGTTAGTAGCCATGAGTTTTCATTTACCTTTGTTTTAGAAATCGTTTTCAAGTTCCTCTTCTTATTTTCTTATCGACGTTTTCATCGCTCTCCTCACCTACCACATGCTTGTTTTCATTTTCTTTTCTTTTTCATTCTTTCAACAAAGAAGAATTGTTAACATCTGACGTGACTAGAGACTGTTAATGCTTTTATCGCCTCCCTTCCCTGTGGATACGACCCGTTGAGCCAATGCTATAATGGAAGTATCGAGGGTATACTAAGCACATTCGAGCTTTTCATTTGATTTCATAAATACACATTTTGAGTGCTAGTTTTTACCCCGATCAAATTTTGGCGCCGTTGCCGGGAAAGGGAATGGTTTTGTTTTCACGTTTTTGTTAACATTTGTCTTCTCTGTTTTGGTGTGCAGGGCAATATTTACAGGTGCTTAATATTGCAGAACATAAGCTAGCTTTGCATCTCCCAGCTCTTGAAAGCAGGGCCCCAGATTTTGAACAAAAGCCACGGATCCGCGACATTTGCCGCAAAACCGCGGCACTTCTGTGAAAATTGTATATGTTGTTGTTCTGGGATGTGTGAATTGTAATAGCTAGTGGATTTGTACTGCTATATTTCTTGTTGTGATTGCCTACACACCATAATAAATAAAAGAACTAAAATACGGTATTTGGACGCTTTTAAAACGGTTTAGACATTTGCATTTAGGCACGTGTCAATTCAATTCCAATATACTGTATTTTGTTCTGTTGTTGTGATTTGAATGGAGATGTACATATGGCATTGCATATAGCATAGGACAAACACGTGGGTGATTTATCGCTTTGTGTTATATTCTTGTCTATATTGCACACTTGCACGAATTGAACTTAAGGGTAAAACCCAAACAAGATAAGGTGGGGATTTTATTACCCTTCCTTAGCCCAAAAATCATCTCCCCACTCACACAACCCAAGCCCTAATAAAATTTGAATAGACGTTGGCCCATAGGGACATTTCATCTAGGTCTAGGTCAACCCTCCTCTTGGCTTGGTTTTGATTTTTCTTTTCTTTTTGTTTGTTGTTTGATTCTTTCTTTTTTGTGATTTTTTGTGTGAAATGGCATTCAACAATAACAATTCTTTCAATCCAAACATGAATCCATATTTCACACCAACTCCATTTGGATCGGATAATTCCAACCGGCATTTTCTAATATGCACCAACCAAATACACCGGGTTGGCCTTATCCGAATCAATACAACCCATACCCACATTCTTATGACTATAATTTTCAAAATAATTTCAACTCGTCACAGAGTCATTGGGGATTCACGTACCCCGAGTCAAATTTTCAACTTCCTTGTCCACCATATTCACCTTGTCCACAATATTCATTCCCCAAATTTGCTTCTTATACTCCACCAATTGAAGAAAATCTGAGTTACTAAAGAGTTTAGAAGCCAATCTACAGAGGGCCGAGCAACAACTTCAAGAAACATTGGCCCCTCCAATTCCACAATATTTTCAAGAGTCTTACTCAGTTCCACCTCCTCGTAATGAACAACCATTTGCCTTGGAAATGAGTAAAGAACTCTTGTGTGAGTCCAAGCTTCAATTTTCACACATTTTTGACTCAAATCATTCACAAAATTTCCAAAACCAAGATTCCTATACTCCCATTCTAGAGCAACCATTTGGAGATACATCAAGTCTAGATAAGAGTTTGGATATCTTGAAGGAGTCTTTATTACAATGTCAAAAATCACATGCAGAGTATGTCAATAGATTGGAAACACAATTGAGTCAATTGGTTAGCATTTATAGGAATGAGGAAACTCTATCTTATCAACCTTTGACCAATTCAGCTATGCCAAACTTTATTGATATGACTCAAGACTCTTGTCATTTTGGAAATCAAGATTCAATTTCACACACACCCACCTGAACTTGTCCAAACTTCAAATCCCATTGACATTTTGGCAAGTTATCCTTTTCCTAAAATTGAACTTGAACATGAATATGATCATGAACCTCAAATTAGTGATTCAATTCTACTTCCTAATTCAATTATGACTCCGGTATCTTCACCTGATTTCAATCCTTTTCCCGAGTCAATATTGGATCATGTGCCAGTCCATTGTGAAATTGAATCACCAATCATTCATGATGATTATATTGAACTTGACCAATTTCATACTTTTGACAGTCCCATTGATAAATTGGCAAGTTCTCATTTTTGTGGAATTGAATTGAATGAGGAATGTGACTTTGATTCTCCAATTTGTGATCTTGTTCAAATTCCCGAATCACTATTGACTCCTGTTATGTTACCCAATTTGAGCAACATTTTAGAGTCAGTTTTGATTCCCATACCTGTCATTCCTGAACTTGAATCACCACTCTTAGAAAGTCACATTCCATTATGGGGAAATGAATGTGGACTTGAGCTTCATCTTCTTGATTTGGACCCACTTTCTGAAACAATCTCGACTCCCGAACCTCTACTTGATTTAAGTCTTTTTTCTGAGTCGATATTAGTTCCTGTACTTCCTGAGTCCAAATCAATCATTCCATTCTGGGACAAGGGCTTTGAAAAATTTGACTCTGAAATTATTTTGCAAATTTGGAAATTAGATGGGGTAACATTTTTAATAAAAATCACACATGCATACATCTTTCTAGTGGGTTGTATCATGGAGGTCTCTGGTGGGTTCCTCCGGACTCCACGTAAGAATGATTGGACCGCCTTTCGTGGACCAATCAGGCCGCCACCGGAACCACCACCTTGAGGTAATTTTTTCCTTCCCTCTCTATTTGTTTCATGCATACATATATCACGATGCATTGAGGACAATGCATAAGATAAGTGTGGGGGAGGGTTTACTAACATAGAGTTTTTAGATTTTCTTTCTTTACACTTCTTTTATGATCTTCCCTTTTGTATAGGAATTTTCTCTTTCTTTAAAAACTTTTTGAAATTAGAGACAAAGTTTTGATCTATTTTTAAGAAAATTAAGATGATCTTAGAAATTAAGAAAGCCTTAATTATGACATCTTAAACCTAGTTGAAATAATAGATCTTGTTTGAAATTATAGGCTAAGTAAGTAAAATTGGGAGATATTTTTATCTTGAATGTTTTGCCTTAGAAAGTATGCACTTCACATTTACACATTTCTGGGATGGAAACAAAGACCAAAAAGGCCATTAAAAAAAAAGAAAAAGAAAAAAATATATATATATATAAATAAAACATCACTTATTAAGCTGGATAATTGTGCCTCAAGAAGCATGATTATTCACGCCTAACGGTGGTAAAGGAAATAAATAATCCCCTTTAGTTTCGTGGCCTTTTTCACTCGAGTCCTTAAACCCGAGGGATGTTTTCTCATCTGGTGCCCTAAGACCAACTTGTTTGGGAGTCATCGGTTATAGGCTCGTTACAAGGGTGAACTAGAAAGCCTAAACTAAGGGAAGAAAAAAGAGAAAAAGAAAATAAATATATATAAATAAATGGCTTTATGGTTAGAGTTGAAATCCCAGAAATCTTCACATCACAATGTGCATACTATCTAGGTTTTATGAAAGATAAAATATTCAATCCAATTTTGAATTGTTACCTTAATTGAAGACAAGATCTTGCATAGATACTAAGTTTAAGGGAGAATGATTATAGGTAGACTTATGACCTTAGATCACTTATATTTTTGAAAAAATAGTTCGAAAACATGTCTCTCTTTCAAAATGCGTTTTCAAAACACTAACATTTGTCTTCTTTCTTTATGGATTTTGTGGGTGCAATCCGCTGAAAACCCTCAGGAGACAACACTCCTCCTCCAGGGTTGTAGGCTGTCTAAAAAATCACAAAGACAAGCCACCAAAACGCAGAGATTCAAGATCAAGGCGCGTTGGCTCAACGCCCGCGTTTCCGCATCAAGGCGTTGGCTCAACGCCCGCGTCTCAGCATCAAGGCGCGTTGGCTCAACGCCCGCGTCTCAACATCATGGCGCGTTGGCTCAACGCCCGCGTCTCAACATCAAGGCGCGTTGGCTCAACGCCCGCGTCTCCGCATCAAGGCGCGTTGGCTCAACGCCCGCGTCTCAGCATCAAGGCGCGTTGGCTCAACGCCCGTGTCTCAGCAACAAGGTGCCCCCACCTTGGTTGTAACCACCCCGATTATGGCGCCATCCACCGCCCATGTAGCGGGGAAGTTGGCCCTCATCGTGGAGCACTTTTAGGGGGCACGATCACCCCCTAAAAACCCTATAAATAGTCCCGTCACTATTGAAGAGGGGGGATTTTGGAGAAAGAAAAAAGAAAAAGGAGAGATTATCAACAGAGAGAGAGAGCTCGACTCTTCAAGCCAGCTTGCTGCGTACAAGTTGCTCTTCGCCTACCTCCTCTTTTAGAGTTTTGGTGGACGGGCTGAGTTACTCCCTCTACCTACCAAAGAGAAGATCCCTCGACGGTACTGACGGTCATCTGGTCAACGGAGAACAAGATTCACTCTCCATCGCCACACGAAGAACCCAGCACTAAACAAAGGGGGAATTCAAGATTCAATATTCTCCCTCCCTTGTAACCGGAAGATTAAGCCGGCTGTAATTTTTCATCTGATTCAAGGAAATTTTACTCCAGCCCCCTTTTCCGTGTCAAACAAGAGATGGCGACTCCGCTGGGGAATCTGTTTGTTACCGACGAACATGTTGTGGTGCAAGATGACGTCCACCACGAGAGAAAGATGGTCGAATCGCTCGTTGTCGAGTTCGACCAGGCGAAGTACGAAGAGTTCCTCTCTTCTGGCTCCAAGAGCCCAAAGACCCGCGTCTGCCGCCGGGTCTCGACAGGGAATGGCCTCGAAGCCCGATCGGTGGCTTTCTCGAGCTCCTCTGCTGCCCACTGTGCCCAGCAAAGTTCACGCGTCCACGCCTCTCAGCAGGCCCGCGTGATCCCAAGCACAGTTGCTGTTGCGACCAACTCCGTCGCACAGAAGACCCGCGTCAGCGTCTCTCAGGAGACCCGCGTGGTCAAACTTCCTGGTGCCCAGCATCAGGATGTTGTTGGTTTCTCTCCACCTCCTCGACGCAATCGAAACGCTGAGCGTCGACAGAGGAGACGTGCGCGTCAGCTGCAAGTCGGAACCGTTGCTGAACGCGACGTACAGTCTCGCACCTTGCCCGCGTCACGTCCAGTACGTGAAATCCGCGTTTGGCGGCCCAAGCGCGCAACTCCTCAAGTTGGGTCCTCTGAGGACCAACTTACCAAACGCCAAAGTGAAGCTTCTGCGTCTCGTCAAACGCAGGAAGCACGCACCCAGAGACGAGGCGCCCTGCAGCCCACTCTCTCTCACGCGGCTCAGCCCGGACGCACCAGGCAGCAACGCGATACTCGCGTCTCATCTCAACAGAGACGCCAGACGCGCTTTCCACAGTCACGACGCGGAAACCGCGTCCCTGAAGTCTGTGTCCATTATGCACAGCACATGGATGCCTCCCATCTTCGACGTTGTGAGGCTAGTCTCTTTGATCCCTCTTCCATGGATTTGAGGGATTATCTGACAAAGAAAAGAAGTGCCCACCAGGTCACTTCATCTTGCTGCTGCCAACGGCTTATCTCCATGCTTGCGGAGTGCCGTTGCGGGTCGAGTGTGCACCAGCAGTCCTTAGCTGGACAACTGACCTCGATTCCCCCGTCAGCCAAAAGAAGGCGCTCCCATAGAAGGAGAGTCTTCTCTGACATTGAATACCCGGAGCTTACTGCGAACATGACAAGCAGGAGCAAGGGGAAACAACTTGCAGTCAGCTCAGACGAGTCCGAGTCTGACTCTGAACCGGAAGGGGTGTATCGACACACTCGCACCCGGACGGGGGCCATTCCCCCAATTGACTATAATGCCTTAGCCCACGGCATTAGAGCGAATGATTCCCACTCCGCCGTAGTGGAATCAGGGGCTTCGAACTCTTCCATCGAGAAGGAGACCTCTGCCTACATGACAGGCACTCCTGAGGAGACGGCAAGACGTATAGAGCAGGTCCAGAAAGAACAAATGGACATGATTATTTCTCAGCAGGCGTCGATTGACTCCCTCAAGCAGGCGATTGCACAACTGCTGGAAGACAGGAGGAAATCTCCTCCTAGGAGGTCAAAGGGCAAAGGGAGAAAGGGAGAAAGCTCATCTTCCGAACCTTCTGAGGAGGCGCGACGATCTACTTCAAATTCGTCCAAATCTTCGTCGCACGACCCAGAAAAGGATCATACTAAAAGAATGAGTCAACTGGAGCAACGCCTCAATGCCCTTGCCAGTCGCAAGGACCTCCAAGAAGTTGGAGTGGTCTGGCCCTATCCAGCTGAGTGGGATCTAGTCCCGTACCCTCCTAAGTTCAAGGCTCCAACCCTCCAAGCCTTCGATGGGAAGGGGTCCCCTAATCAGCACATCTACTACTTCAAATCCCAAACTGGGAATGTAGTAGATAATGACGCCATCCTGGCGCGACTATTCATCGGCACCCTGAAAGGGTTGGCCTTTGAGTGGTTCATGAAGCTCCCGGAAGGTTCTATTAAGAACTGGGGCGACTTGGAGAAGCTGTTCTTAACACGCTTCTTCGAAGATGACTCCGAGGTCACAATGCCCACCCTGTTGGCTACGAGACAGCGAAAGGGAGAGTCCGTCAAATCTTTCGTGGAGAGATTTCGGAACGTGGCACTCCGATGTCCAAGCGGTATGACCCAGGCCACCCTGGTGGAAACGTGCCGCCAAAACCTCCAAACCTCACTCCTTGCTCAAATAGGGGTTGCTGAAAGCCGCACCTGGAAACAATTAGTCCAACAAGGTGAACAGGCTGAGGAGATTGTTGCCCGCGTCAGGGCAGAAGAAGGCAAGCCTAGGCCGGAAAGGTCGACTAGGCGGGCACCAGACACATCCCTCCAAACAAAGCGGAAGGATAATTTGGCAACAGAGACCAAATCTCCCGCCAAACCTCAAACAGGTAAGGCGAGTGGCTCTTCAAGCCAACCCCACACCAACAAGCAGTATTCCTTCAAGGAGGAACATGTCGATTCGCTCTTCAAGCTACTCAACAAGAGCAATCGACTGAAGCTCCCTGAAATTAGGCGCCCGGAGGAAGTCGGCAAGACCGACAATCCCAACTACTGCATGTACCACAGGATGTTGGGACATCCTACCAAAAGCTGCTACGTCTTCAAGGACATCCTTCAGGCTTTGATTGACGCAGAGGTGCTAAAGCTCCGACCAGAGCAGAAGAAGGTCACGGCTAATGTGACGTCGGTTCTCCAGTTCGGGAGACAACCTCCAATGCCTGCGGGGGTAACCCCTATTCCAAGGGGAGAATTAAGAGTGGTCAACACAGACCCTCACCAGCAGCAGGAGAAGGGCTTGGTACCCGTCCCTACGTCTCAAGGGGAAATCATGTGGGTCCACCCTGACCTAGTGGACGGCCAGCAGTGGACTACTGTGACCAACAGGAAGTCCAAAGGCAAGGCAAAAGCTTCGTCCTGTCATGTGGTATGTGCTTCCTCCTGAGAAGCAGAGGATGATGTTCCCTCACTGACTGATTCAGAAGAGGAAACAATAGTCTTGGCCGCAGAGCCCAACCAACCAATGACGGGGACTCGTTCAGGACAGCCCTACTTGAAGCAGTACGGCGAAGTGGCGGCAAACCCTCCACAACCGGCTGCAGAGCCAACTAGGCCCTCCACGAAGCCACCTGTGGAGAAGCAGAAGGAGACTCGATTCTCTCGAGCCCTTCAAAGAGGCATCGCGGAAGGGTCTTCGGCACCTTACCGCTTTGATGTCCTGGCTCAGCTGGCCAATATACCGGCACGCATTACCTTGTATGAACTTCTTAGACTATCAAAGTCGACCAGGGAAGCTCTGTAAGAAGCTCTGGCAAATGCTGAGGTCTTCATGACCCAGGTGCCGAAGGAAGAAGATGTAGAGGATTGCCTCCACACCTCCCAGAATACCCCCTGCATCACCTTCACGGCAGATGATATGCAGGTCAAAGGGAAGCATGATCGACCCCTGTACTTCACAGGTTATATCGGATCATCTGAGGTGAACCGCATTCAGGTAGATCCAGGGTCCGCATTGAGCATCATGCCTCGCCGAGTCATGCAACACCTCGGCATCCCTACTTACCGTCTGAGCCCTACACAGACGACCATCTACGGGTTCAATGCCAATGGCACCCGTCCGATGGGGAAGATCAAGCTCAAGTGCCAGATTGGGAGCCTCAAATCGGAGGTGACGTGCTACGTCATCGATGCCGACACTTCTTACAATCTGCTGCTGGGACGACCATGGATTCACCGCAACTCCATCGTTCCCTCCACTCTTCACCAAGTCATGAAATACATTGACGCGAGTGGGAAGGTGCAAACGTTGGTTGCCGAAAGGTATCCGTTTAAGGGGGTCGAAAATTATTTCACGGACTCCCTCCTATATCAGGATCCGGTGGATGAAACCCCGCAACTGGAGGTGCCAGACTCTGGTAATGAGGCCGACACTGAGACCGAGCAAGAAGAGTGCTTGTGGAAGTTGGAACCACTTGTAAAGAGCACTAATAAGCTCGATGTTGATAATGCCACCGACGATGCAGGCGGCTGGTATATTAATGAGAATTTAGACTTTGAGTACTTCTCTGCGTGTGCATCCGATTCAATACCATCGGATACTAGTACCGACGTAGACGATGACATCTGGTCGGCAATGGATGCTTTGACATCATTTCATGTACCAGTAAAATCATCTTTCGGGACATACCAGGATAATGGTGATGCGCAGGAATCTATATTCATGGTTCCGACAAGACGAAAAGGCCAAAAACCAATCCTGTTTGGGCGAATGACGACTGAACCAACTCCCCGCGAAGAATCAGAAAGTGAGGAGGAATCCCCTCAGCTCAGTCATTATGAACCAAAAACGCTCAAAATGATGAATGCATGGGGTATGACCTAACCAACAGACCCGGGTTGAACTTCGGCAAAGGAAGAAGAACGCTACTTCGATCCTTTGTGCCGGAAGGGAAGGCCCCCGATTATTATCATCGGACGCGCAGGGGGTTGGGCTATGTATCAACTCCGGTCCCATCAGCCTCCGATTCTCAAGAATCGTCGAGCAACGATTACTCTTCAGACACATCATCTTGGGAGTCAGATGTCAGTGTCGGCAACATCTTCAAGGAACTTTCAGTGAACATGGTTTCGACAAGCCACCTGGAAGATGGAAATGAAGAAATGATCCAATCTGATACAGATCCTTGGATCAAACATTTAAATGCTCTTTGGGATACCCGCTTTGAACAGCGTGAGCCACCCACTGAAGACAAGGTTGTTCAGATCAACCTAGGAGATGAGGCTAACCCTAAGCCCATCTTCATAAGTGACGGCCTATCACCTTCAGAGAAGAAGGATCTAATATCTCTTGTACAAGAGTATATAGACGTCTTCGCCTGGAATTATGAGGACATGCCAGGACTTGATCCTCAAGTGGCCATGCACCGCCTCAACATCAATCCGGACGTAAAACCTGTCAAACAACAGCAGCGACGGTTTCGCCCAGAAATAATGGAGGCAATTCAATCAGAAGTCAGAAAACTCATTGATTCTGGCTTCATCAGAGAAGAACAGCATCCCGACTGGGTGGCCAACATCGTCCCCGTTTCCAAGAAGAACGGGAAGATCAGGATCTGCATCGACTTCCGTGATCTAAACGAGGCCTGCCCCAAGGACGAATTCCCATTGCCAATCACAGATGTTATGATTGACAATACTTGTGGATTCAAACGAATGTCCTTCATGGACGGATTCTCAGGATACAATCAAATCAAAATGTATCCTGATGACGAAAAGCATACCTCCTTCAGGACACCCTAGGAGTGTATTGCTACACCGTCATGCCCTTCGGACTGAAGAATGCAGGGGCAACATATCAAAGGGCCATGAATGCCATTTTCCATCAGCAAATACGCAAAACGGTGGAATGTTATGTTGATGACATCGCGATAAAAAGCCGCGCTAAAGGCGATCACGTAGCAGACCTGAAGGTGGTCTTTGACATCATGCGGGCTCATCAATTGAAGATGAATCCCACAAAGTCCCTCCTGGGGGTAGCCAGTGGCAAATTCCTAGGATTTGTTGTGACTTCCACAGGAATCCATTTGGACCCGGAAAAGATCCGCGCTATCCAGGAGATGCAACCCCCAAAAAGCCTCAAGGAGCTCAGGGGATTACAAGGACGATTGGCGTACATCCGCAGGTTCATCTCAAACCTTTTCGGAAGATGCCAACCCTTCGCTAAGCTGATGAAGAAGGGTGTCTCATTCATTTGGGATGACGCTTGCCAACAAGCGTTCGAGGAAATCAAGCAATACCTCACCCAACCACCAGTCCTTGCAGCTCCAGTATCCGGAAAGCCGTTTCTGGTGTACGTCCGAGCAATGGATCATTCTTTGGGAGCTCTACTAGCTCAGAATGACGATCAGGGACGAGAGCAAGCAATCTACTATCTAAGTAGAACAATGATCGGAGCCGAACATCGTATAACCCGATCGAGAAGGAATGTTTGGCACTGGTGTTCGCTATCCAGAAAATGCGACACTATCTGGTAGGCCAAACTATAAATGTCATATCAAAAGTCAACCCTCTGAGGTTACTTATGACTAAGCCTTCTTCACTAAATGGCCGGCTGGCAAAATGGGCCATGCTGCTATCCCAGTATGATATGCACTTTCTGCCGCAAAAAGCTATTAAGGGACAAGCGGTGGCGGACTTCTTAGCTGAACACCCAGATCCGAGGGCAGTCAAACTCTACGAGGATCTCCCAGACGAAGTGGCCGAAGTCTACCTGACTCAGACATCGTTCGAAAGTTAAGTATGGCAACTTTTCTTCGACGGTGCATCAAGGACAAACCCCAAGGGACACGTAGTGGCGGGGGTAGGAGTAGTACTTGTCTCCCCACAAAATTATGTGATCCCCCGAGCTGTCTCACTGACCGAGCCTTGTTCCAATAATGTGGCGGAATACAACGCTCTTTTGATTGGGATGCAATTCGCCGATGAGATTGGCGTTAAAAATCTCGAGGCATACGGTGACTCTAAACTCATCGTCAGCCAAGTTCGCGGGGAGTACGAAGTCAGACATGAAGACTTGGTACCCTATTACAATGCAACTATCCGCATGGCCGAGGGATTTACAAGCTTCTACATCGACCATGTACCACGCAGGCAAAATGCGCACGCCGATGCACTCGCATCCCTGGCTGCCTCCTTAGCTCTTCCAGCTGGAGCAATGGAGAAGATATTCGTCTACAGCCACGACCTGTATTGCCCGAGAAATGCTCTTGAGGATTATCAGGAGTCAACGGGAGGTCGTCACCGCGAAGAAGCACTTGAAGCGTCAACCGGTCCAGAGCCTAGAGACTGGCGGTTCTCCTACATTGATTTCGTCTTGTATGGCATCCTGCCTGAAGACACCAAAGAGGCGGCTGCCATTCGAAGGAAAGCCCCCAAATTCTATTATAATGCGATTACGCGAACATTGTATCGTCGATCGCATGACGGCATCTTACTCCGGTGCCTCTCACCAAACGAGGCCCAGGAGGTATTGAAAGAGGCTCACGACGGTACGTGCGGAGCCCATCAACCTGGCCCAAAACTGGCACATCGACTCCAAAGGTTGGGTTACTATTGGCCCAAGATGGTTGCCGACGCCGTCGCCTATGCCAAAAGATGTCATGCTTGCCAAATACATGGAGATTTTATCCATCAAGCACCAGGGTACCTCCACTCTACGACCTCTACATGGCCATTTGAAATGTGGGGGATGGATGTGGTTGGTCCTATCAGCCCTCCATCATCAAAAGGACATCGGTTCATTCTAGCAATAACCGATTACTTCTCCAAATGGGCCGAAGCCATTCCTTTGAAAGAGGTGAAGTCGTCCAACGTGATCAAGTTCGTAAAACATCACGTTATTTACCGTTTCGGTGTACCTCGGCGGATTGTCCATGACAATGGACCCCAGTTCATCAGCCAGGCGTTCCAGAGATTCTGCGCTAAGTTCAGAATCCAGAGTGTGTCTTCAACGGCATACTACCCTGCCGCCAATGGCCTCGCAGAAGCTTTCAACAAGACCATTGGCAAGCTTCTCAAAAAATTCGTCTCGAAGAGTCAACGCGATTGGGACGACAAGCTAGGTGAATGCTTATGGGCCTATCGCACAACAGTGCGAACCCCGACAAAGGCCACGCCATTTTCCTTGGTGTACGGATGTGAAGCCGTGCTTCCCCTGAAAATCCAAATTCCATCTCTACGCGTCGCCTTGACAGCGGAGATGACGACAGAGGAGAAGCATCGACAGCGACTCCAGGAACTGGAGGCTTTAGACGACAAGCGTCTGCAAGCCCAACAGTAAATCGAGCTCTACCAAGCTCGAATCACCAGAGCCTTCAACAAGAAAGTTAAAGTACGAACCTTCAAGAAAGGCGATCTTGTCTTAGCCGTCAGAAGACCCATGGTGATGACGCACAAGACAAAAGGAAAATTCCAACCCAAATGGGAAGGACCGTTTGTGGTAGAGTCAGTCTACTCAAATGGATCATATCGCCTCATAACTTCGAATGGCGATACGCTCATGATGCCAATCAATGGCAAATTCTTGAAGAAATACTATCCCTAGACAGTATTCTTCCACTGATCAAGTTAAAAATACACCTCTGATCAGAAACATCCGACGCCTCCGACGGCTAAGGATAGAGGAAAATGTTGGCTTCTAAGCCCAACATAAGTCTTCGACAACTCATCATGCTGAGGGGAATAGCATGGCTAGCCCAACTCAAACGGTAGTTGGTAAAGGCATCTCAAATCCGTTGATAGCTGAGGGTTTGCTAAAAATCCTAAGTGGACTTGAGTCCACTCTTTCCTCCAAAATCCCTTACCAATTCTCATCCATAGAATGGTAGGACCACAAAATGCAATCATTACTACGTTAACACTATACCTCTGGTAATGAATACTCTTTGTCGAGTATAAACTTTGCTTGTTAACTCTGCATAGAGTAACAAACTCTCAAATTTGCCAAGTTAACACTATACCTCTGGCATTTCAAATTCCACTTGTCAATTCTCATCAATAGAATGACAGGTCCTCAAATTGCTCTTATCACGAGCCAATTCTTGTCAAGTTAACATTACACCTCTGACAAACTACTGTTTAAGTTAACATTACACCTCTAAGCAGTACATCGAGTGCCTGTCAAGTTAATATCACACCTCTGATAGTCACCTTTCTTCAGACTTCCGTATCGAAGCTGAAATGGACGATGCCAAGTTAACACTACACTTCTAGCATCCGAGTCATCGCTAAGTTCAACAATACACCTATGGCCATGACCTTTCCTTGACTTCTTTGTCAAAGTCGAGACGACTAATGCCAAGTTCAACATTACACCTCTAGCATTATCCTCACTGTTAAGTTAAACATCACACCTATGACAGTGACTTCCTCAGTTTTCCCAAATAAAACTGAGATGCTGATGAGTTAAGTTAATATCACACCTCTAACTCATGTCCTTGTCAAGTTAACATTACACTTCTGACAAGACTACTTCTAAACCGTTAAGTTAATATCACACCTCTAACGGTAAAGACCTTCCTAGATTCCCCGCGAGTCTAGTCTCATTTGATACTCTCCCCGACAGAGTATCAAGTTCATTTAGAAACATTGTTGGTTAACATTACACCGTTAACAATGTTTCCGTCAAACTCCCCAGCTGATCTTAAATCAAGTTAATCCCAAATCCTTGATAAAAGTTCATCTTCCCTGGGGGTACGAACTCCACTTGTCACTTTCTTTTACAAAGTGGCAGGCTCACCAAAAAATCATCCCATCCCTGTCAAGCTAATATCACACCTCTGACAGTATCATGAAAACTCCTGAAATAGGATCTTTCCTTACAAATCTTGACTTATTAAGATTACCACTATAATTTTGATAAGGTCAAAAGATTCCTTGCTTCTACGTGTCTAACTGAAGACAAAAAGTTAAGACAATGAAGGAGGCAAAAAGAAAAGTGTCACTTTTATTTATATATCCAAGCATATGAAAGTGATACAAAACGCTCTCTTATACAATAAGATGAGTGTTACAATTAAGGAGTACAAAGAAGTCCCTCTCTCTCTCAGAGGCCGTACTCACTCCTTGAAACCGCATCTGATCCCAGGTGCACAATTGGAGCCGATTGCGCCATGGCGATGACGCAAAAGTCGAAAGCGCCCTAGCTGACTAAGCTAAGAGCAATGGTGTTCTTGAGGTCCAGCGGCAGCAGAAAGTCCTGCAACCCTTCATTCATCACCATCCCTTTCCCCAGCAGGCCATCCAACGGAGTGTCCTCGATGTCACTTCTGGAGTAGGGAGAGGAAGAGGATCTTTCCGCCACCGCAACCGCCGGAACCTCCTCGCCGTCATACTTGACCTGACCATCTCTTGCCATCAGACATGGTTGGTGCAGAAGATCTGAAGAGACCTTGGCGAGATTTGGGTCCTCGTCGGAGATATAATTTACTCTCTCACAAACGACGAGGACCATAATTTACTCTCTTACAAACGAACATTGAGCAAGTTCGCCCGCCGATATATTCTTTCCGGGGCCCAGCAAACCTGAAAAAGAACAAGCAAGCCTACCTGCAAAAAATAAACAAGAGAGTTAGAAAATCTGGAACTTAGTACACTTCGACAAAGAAAACTAAGTGACAGACGCGGCAGTCATTGGAGACTTCAGACGCGGGAACAACCCGCACGGTCAAACCACCGCGTCGGCAGAAACAGACGCGAGTCAAAACTGTGCCACGCACAGGATTCAAACGCGGCCTCAGTTTGCACCCGCGCTTAATGCACAAGACGCGAAAAACTTCAGAACGCCAAAAATTGCCATCTCTCTGTTGGGTGAACAGGAGTTGCAAGATTCAGGTCTGAAACGTGCCAAGGCAATGGCCATGAGCAAAGCCAGCATCAAGAGCCCGCGTTCAGAGAAGTTCAAGTCACCGGCACAAATTCCAGAATAGGAATGCACCAGGATTTCATTCAGATGGCTATGCCAAAGTACAGGCTATGGACATCATCGGGGTGACATACCAGCAGAGGCCCCTGTCCAGAGTTGGCCACTCTGCATCCAAACGCGGGCGCGCAAGATGATCCGAGAGAGGATTCCTTCTGAAGAGACCAAACAGAAGCATGAGAGCTCTAGGTCATCTTCATCCACGGGGTCACCTTCACCCATGAAGACGGTTCTCTGTAAGATAACTCAAGGCGTGGTCTCTCAGAGCAAACAAAAGAAAACAATCCAAGTTTGGATTATTGAAAAGGGGGCACACCCTATTTATAGGCAATTCTCAACAACTGCCATTAATGGTGCGTCAATCGGAACCGTCGCGCACGACTGTCAAAGCCCAATCAAAAACGGACGCGTGGAACGCTGCTTTGGAAACCGTCGAAGTGCGCCAGTTTTTCAACCGCCAGCGTCGGTTCTGCATGCGAGAGCATTAACGCCTAAATCCATTGAGAGGCCGACGCGTGGATAACTGCCTTGGGAAGCAACGAACGACCCAGAATCCCAATCGACAGCGAAGACTTGACGTTCAAAGATCTCCTAAAATCTTTTAAGTCAGGTTGCATTAAACGCAGATGGGAAAGCCGCGTCCCTTCAGCAGACAAGGCTGCGTCTCTTGCGCCTGCCCGATCTGCGCAAAACATATTTGCGTTATTCAGAGCCGCGTCTCACCTTGAGATTGACGCTGCGTCTCACTCCATGGACTGACGGCCGCGTCTCACTTTATGGATCAATACCGCGTCTCATCTTTTGATTGACGCTGCGTCTCATCAAGAAGACCGCGTATCAATCTGTGATTGACGCCGCGTCTCATCAAAAGGACTTAGTGAAATCTAAGTTCCTAGTGAATGATGACCGCGTCTCACTCTGTGATTGACGCTGCGTCTCATCAAAAGGACTTAGTGAAATCTAAGTTCAGGTGGACTGACGCCGCGTCTCATTAAAAGAACTTAGTCCTATCAAAGTTTAGTATTCACAGCCAGTGATCAAGAAGTTGGGTTCATCCGCAGCTAAGCAAAGAAGGTGGAGCCAAAAACTTCGAAACTTTTATATCAAAAGAATGATAAAAGTGGATACAAAACACTCTTGATAAATTGAGTGTCCTTTTCTTTACAAAAAGAAAAAGAAAAGAAGGCTAAAAGTCCTGGTTTGCCAAGGAACGGATTTGTTCCCTAAGGCGGTGAATCTCGTGTTGGCGTGCCCTTTCAGCTTCCATAATGTCTTGGTTCCGCAGCTCCGCTTCGGATAAGAAATTTCTTGCGGCCAGCTGCGTTCGCAGAGACTCCACCCTGGAAGAATGTAGAGACAGACTCTCTTCAGCTCGCGCCTTAGCAGCCCGTTGCTCCTCTAGCTCCTTCTTGAGGGTAACAAGCTTCTCCTCATTGAGCGCAAGCACAGCTTCTGCCCTGGCAATGGTGTCCCGAGCCCTGATGATGACTTGCTCTGTGCTCTGCACGGTAAGCTCGGATTCCCTTGAATCGTCAGCTAGTTTCTGACATTCAGCCTGGGAATATTCGAGGCTGCGAATCTCTGCAGCGATTTGTGCCTCCGCCTCCTGTCGCTCTCGCTCTTGAGCAGCTAGGAGCCTGGTCAAGGTGGCCTGGGCCTCACCAAAAGAGCCAGCATCTTCCAAAGACTCCAGCTCCTGCAGGCCGTCTCCCAGTTGCTCCACCACCCGCAGACACGCCTTGGCAAGTGAGGGGCCTCCGGTTAATTCGACATTCACAGCCAGATTTTTAAGAAGCGTCTGGGCAAACTGAAAGGTGCTGTTTCCACGTAAGATGAGATCAATACATGATCCCATCGAAGCGAAGAATTGTTGCACCATCTGACGTGCCAGTTCCCCCATGTCTTCACCACCTAGGAAGCTTCCCGACCCCTTTTCTGTCACGGGATAAGGGATATAGAGCAGATCCTCTCGCACCAGAGCCGTGCTGGCCGTCGATACGGCAAGAGCTAGACTGGCTGCTGACGCTTCCGGAGGTACTACCTCTGCAGGAGCCTCCACGACCAATGAGGGAGTAGTAAGCACAACCTCCTCAGAAACCTCCACCGAGACTTGAGCTGTATGGCCTTCTGGAAGGGTACCAACCATCGGACTCTCCACCTGAGCCCCCTCAGTCCTCTCTGCAAGTTATCGCAGCGTCAGCCACAATGATGGAAAAGCGAAACATTCAAAATATCAGAACTTCCTTACCATCTGGGAGGTCCAGAGACGCCGAATCCTTGGGCAAGTCCTGCGGAGTGGAAGTCTCCCTAGCTCCAATGGTAACCCCTTCATCCTGCAGAGTGGGTTCTTCCCCGGCCTTAGGGGTTGCCTCCTCTTCCGGCAAAGGAGAAGCCTCCCCGGCATCAGTAGTTGCCCCCGCTGGAGTTATCTCGGCAACTGAAGCCGTAACCCCTTCTGGCTGGGTCAACTCTTGTACCATCTCCTCGATCTGCGAGGAGGATGCGGCTTCGACGTTCTCAGTCAATCCTGCAACATAAAAGGGAGAATGTTAAGATCTCTTCTTCAAAATTAAAAGGGAAAGCAGGTCAAAAGGTGAAAAGAGTACCTCCCACGGGAGTAATCGTCAGCTGTGATACCGTTGACGGCTCACCCCCATATAGCTCTTCCTCTGAAATATGGGAGAACTTACTCGGATCAGGAAAAGTGGGTTCATCACCGTAATCAACATCGTCTTCAAACTCGCTTTCCCCTGAGAGTGAGGAAGACGATAGCGCCTCGCACGAAACCCCTGCAGGTGGAGCCTTGTCCCCAACTACCCCAGTGGTAGGGCTGGGGTCAGCCATCCGAGGACTGGAAATGAAGACAGACGGAGACCCGGGCTGTTGAGCTGAGGAAGACTCGGGCTGAGCCGACACCCCCGGAATATTGACATCTCCTCCGCTCATTATATCAACCTCTAGCTGCTCATCCTCGTCAGTGGCGGCGGATCGATCAACGAGCTCCCCTTCCTCCGCAGACCCGTGGCCTCTGCTAAGTGACCTGGGAGCACGGACTAGAGGAGTTTCTTCTTCAGCTATCTCTTCCTCCCTCAGTGCCTCAACGACAGCAGGGAGCTCTTCAGATCGAGAGACTTCGGTTGTCAAGTCTCTTCGAACCTTCTTCGGAGTGGGTTCAGCAGTGGGAGTAGAGCCTTGACGACGCTTGCTCACCGCCTGTCGAGACTTAGTTGCTTGCGGCTCTGCCCTAGACGCTTGTGGCTCCGCCCTTGGTAGTCGTGGCTCCATGGCTCGTGGCTCCCTTCTCATTCTTCGCCCGACCTCCTTTTGGGCCTTCAGGTACTGTTCTACGAGCTTCGTCGGCTTACTAGAATCCGTCCTTGCCTCGAGACTTGCATTGATGCTCTCGATGCATGAAGACGCCGGAAAAAAGTCTGGTGTTTGGATGGCCTGGGAGTACCAAGTGCAGAAACTGAAGCTCGTACGGCACTTGGGCCCTTCGAGAGGTAGACGGAAAGTTACTCCCGTCCCTCCAGCCACACTATAGTACCAGGCCCGAGCACCCTCGAACAGGTTCCCTTCGAAGGCGAGTCGAGCATTGGGGTTCCCGACATAGAGCTGATCATAGTCGAACTGTCGAGCGAAGCGATTCGGCATGTACGGCTCAATGGTGCATGATGTCCCTTGTCGGAAAAGCACATATCCGGGCCGGATATTAAGCAACCACCAGAAGGCTCCCGCGGATAACCTCGTGAAGTCATCTGGGCCAACAGAATCAACAAGTAGATCCCCGGGAGATGCACCAGGGATCTGGGGGAGGCAGCGATTGAGCTGGTAGTTCGCAGGGTCGGAAAGGCACTTCCGGACGTAATATATATAAGGATCACGCCATTTCGAACCCTCCAATCGCTGTACAAAAGGGACAGAACTCTCCCTCCAACGCACCGCCGTCATCAAGGAAGGGCAATGCATCACGTACCAAGCCATGAGGTACGTGTAAGGCAGCTCGACACGAGGGTTGGGACGCTTCACCATCGGACTCCCCTCTGAGTCAACATACGGCTTTCCCTCGGAGTCTGCAGTTTTCGGTGGCTCGCAGAAACTCTTAGTGAGCGCCCGCAGCCCGCTCTGAATACCAGCCGCCACGGCCGGGAGAAGGGCTATGGGGTTGCCATGAGCCAGGAGCACCGCCGGGTACACCACGTCAGCAACAATGACTTCATGTGGCAGCGTGGGCACCACACAGCGCTTCAGCCACAGCATCAGAAAGCCCGCCAACAGCGCCCGATCGGAGATAGGGGTCCGGGCTTGATGGTGAAAGCTCTCAAAAACCAAGTCAGGGTCGAAACCATCCTCATTCGACTCCGTGGTGTAGAAACTGTCAGGAGCCTGGTCGATCCTGTCTTCAATCTCCCTGTCGGAGCTGGGAGCCAATCGGGTTATCAGATGGTCTTTGGTGTTGACGTTGTTGAACAAGTAACTGGCCCAAGACAGTTGCTTGACTCCCTGCGACCGCCATTTGGTTATTTGGCCGCAAATGTGGAAGTGACATAGCACTTCCCAGTAGGTCTCATATATGAGGGGAAACTCCTCCTTCAAATAGTGAAGCTCCACCGTGGTCGGGACATATTCCTCATAGGGAATGTCCCCTGTCGACAGCCCCGAGACCTCATGCAGCTCGTGCAGAGCAAGGCCCATCTCCCCGACCGGAGTGAAGAACGTTCCCGTCAAAGAATTATAACGCTCTAGAATCCCGAAGAAGTTCTGAGAGCTTTGAGGGATCCCCCACTGCACGGCTCTGACCGCTGGGTACAATCCCACACGCTTTAGCAGATCCCCGAGCTCGGTGAGGACAAAGCCGACCATCCTGCCCCACCAATAGTTCTCCGTGGAACGGACCCACCCCGGTGCACGGAACCCAACGGGATAATCACCCTCCGCTTCCATGAATGCGTTGAGGAAGGTAGTGCCAAGTTGTGGTATCTCCCCAGCCGGAACATCAGACTTGCGCGACCCAGGGAAAAGGCCGATAACTGACCTGTCATGGCTATCATGACGGTACACTTTGTGGGAGCCTAAATCACCGAGAGTAATCTCAGGGACATATCGAGAGAGGTCCCATTCCATCTTCCGAGGGACAGACATGTGCTGGAAGTAGGACAGCGGGAACATCCTCTCCATGTTCGGAAGAAAGAATCTTCCACCCCTTATTTGACGGAGCCATTTGTAAGTCCTGTCATATACGCGATAGCCGCCATCGTGGATACGATCTCCGAAGAAGAAGGCAGGCTTCTCCAGTTTGATGCCAGCATCCGTTGCAAATGCTGCATCAGTCATAAGCACCCGAAGAGTCCTCATGTCAACATTTGAGAGCCTCTCCCCACGAGCCTGCGACTTGTCAGCTGTCACTGGAACAGTCCTTTGTAACACAAAGGTCAAGTCCCGGTCAGCACTCCCTACATGTCCAAAGTGGCGCTTCTTGGCGAGTGAAGTAGCAGGGCGTGGCGCTGCAAAAAGAAAAGGACACTTAGTTAGATACCCTATCAAAGCAAGAAAAAAATGCTAAGTGTTCATAATCCGAACGCAGAAGAGATACTGGACGCAGGAATTATCAAATCCGCGTCCAGACCTGCGCATCCACGCAGAAGAGACACTGGACGCAGGAATTATCAAATCCGCGTCCAGACCTGCGCATCCACGCAGAAGAGGCACTAGATGCAGGAATTATCAAATCCGCGTCCAGACCTACGGGATCGGCGTCTCCACAACATTCTCCTTGATGTCACTTCTGAGGTGCGAAAAGAAGGGAGTTATCCACCTTAACCCTTCCACCACCATGATCGCCAGAAGTTAAGGAGGGTAACTCCCTTCCTTTCACATCCCCAGATGTCAAAATGCTTGGACTCGGGTGCCAGATGAAACAGAACGCAAGGATCAAATCCGTGTTCTGTAAACTAAGTCCGCGTCTGAACCCTTCACAATTAGAAAATATTCTAAGTGAAGAATCTGAAGCGCAGGACCCAATGGCGCGAGGGTCCAAACCCGCGTCATGGTTATCAACCCAAAGACTGCGTCTGGGAATCAAACACGATCTAAATTCGTGTGTTAAGGATTCTTAAAGGTTCCTGGAACTTCCTTTAATGGCGGCCTAAAAGGCATTTACCTTGGAGACCTGGGAGAACAACATCCTGCGCAGAGGAGGAGCTGCCCCTCCGGGCATCGGCGACGGTCGCCTTTGAAGAAGAAGCAATCGGCTTGGTCATGGGAGCCATGGCTAATTCGATCCAAGGTTCAAGAAGATGAACTGAAGAGGAAGTTCTCTTTCTTAATCTTATCAACGAGTGCGTTCGGAGAAGAAGAGGAATCCTCCCAACTGTGGCCTTTTATAGGCACAAGGATTCGTGAAGATATGCGGCGTATGGCTCGATGAAGTCCGCGGCGAATCTCTGTTCGACGCGTGGAACAAAATCACTTTAACGCACAGAGAAGATCATGCGCCACAACTCTACACGAACCGTCGCTCGACACGTGGCACGGATCATTTAATGCGCCAGGAAATCCGCGCGCCAAAAGGCGAAATCCTTTCGGTTCCCCAGGCCAACTGGCAGAGCAATCATGACGTGGCACGCACCCGACGGCCATGTCTCTTCGATGGCTAAGCCCTGTCAGCATCGCCATAAATGCGCCCAGACAATCGCATCTATATTCAAAAGATGCGTCTCTCTGGAGTTCGCGTCTTCAGCTGAACATCGCGTCTGCCTTATGAAGATCAGTCGCGTCTCCATTGCCAAAGGACGCACGTTACAGAAATCGCGCCTTTACAGCAGTACCATCTCTGCTTTTTGAAAAAGAACCTGCGTTTGGCCTCCTGCTTCTGCAAAATCAGTTCAACAGTACACTGACGCAAGCAGACGACCAACCACTCCTGGCTTAAAGCGCGCCAGTGACAGACTAAAAGCAATCGGGGAGGTTTAGACTGTGCATCTAGACACTCAACATGATCAACTCTGGGGGCTTCAAAGAGTTCAACAGTACACTCACGAAGACCAACTCCAGATAAGATTAAACCCGGAGCATCAACAGTCTAGTCATGAAGGCGAACTCAGCTAGAGTCCAAAGTATTTCGAAATCCGTCCCAGTTAACTGCGGAATGTCGAAAACTTTGGAGGGGGTTCTGTAGGCTGTCTAAAAATCACAAAGACAAGCCACCAAAACGCAGAGATTCAAGATCAAGGCGTGTTGGCTCAACGCCCGCGTTTTCGCATCAAGGCGTTGGCTCAACGCCCGCGTCTCAACATCAAGGCGCGTTGGCTCAACGCCCGCGTCTCCGCATCAAGGCGCGTTGGCTCAACGCCCGCGTCTCAGCATCAAGGCGCGTTGGCTCAACGCCCGCGTCTCAGCAACAAGGTGCCCCCACCTTGGTTGTAACCACCCCGATTATGGCGCCATCCACCGCCCATGTAGCGGGAAAGTTGGCCCTCATCGTGGAGCACTTTTAGGGGGCACGATCACCCCCTAAAAACCCTATAAATAGTCCCGTCACTATTGAAGAGGGGGGATTTTGGAGAAAGAAAAAAGAAAAAGGAGAGATTATCAACAGAGAGAGAGCTCGACTCTTCAAGCCAGCTTGCTGCTTACAAGTTGCTCTTCGCCTACCTCCTCTTTTAGAGTTTTGGTGGACGGGCTGAGTTACTCCCTCTACCTACCAAAGAGAAGATCCCTCGACGGTACTGACGGTCATCTGGTCAACGGAGAACAAGATTCACTCTCCACCGCCACACGAAGAACCCAGCACTAAACAAAGGGGGAATTCAAGATTCAATATTCTCCCTCCCTTGTAACCGGAAGATTAAGCCGGCTGTAATTTTTCATCTGATTCAAGGAAATTTTACTCCAGCCCCCTTTTCCGTGTCAAACAAGGGTTACCTAGAGGTTTAACGGCTTGTTGCACACGCTCAGTGCAATCGCGTCAGCTGCGAAAGTGGTGTAATAATCCTTGTAGTATAGTTTTTCTTTTCTTGTTTTGCTCGGGACGCGCAAAAGAATAAGTGTGGGGGTGTGATTAGTCTACAAATTCTGCATTATTATATCGCATTTCTCATAGTTTTTATGAATAAATAGTCGTCTAAATCGTGTTTTGATCTTAATTGCAGGTAAATCCAAAGTCCAAGGGCAAAGATGGAAAAAGATGCTAATTCATCCCTATTTATGGTAATTAATCCCGCAATTTCTTGGAGGCCAAGTAAAGGATTTTCTAGAACATGCATTGTACCTAGACTCCTGAGCTGTCAGACGAATATTCGGGCGAAAGTACCAGAAAAGGGTATATCTGGAAGCCGCTAGAAGTCAGACGAAGCTCCAGAAGAAATCCAGAGAATTAATTCTCTGGAATTGCCGCAAAACGCGGCAAAGGCGCGGCAATCTTGAAGAGCCACGCGTCGATTTTCGACGCGTGGCTCCGTCTCGTCTTCTGGATCCTTCGGAGCCCTATAAATAGCCCTGCAGAGAGCCAGACCGAGAGAGACTGCGTTTTTAGGAGCAGATCCAGATTTTAGTGTAGTGTAGGTGAGTTTTCTTCATTTCTTTTATTTTCATTTCTTTTTCTTAGATCATTGTAGTAGGGCTGAGTGATTTCTAGAGAGAGATAGTGAGGGATTGATGTAATATAGAGTGACACTCTATGTAAAGATGCCTCTTTTCTCTTTCATTGTAATCTCCTTCTCCTTCTACATGATTTCTAGCTAGTTTTTCTTTTCATGGCAATCTAACTACTAACCACTAACCATCTAACCACTTACTTGATAATCCACATGAATCGGGTTGCCTCTACAAGGCCTTGTTCTTGCAAGAGCCATTGATGGCCAAAGATGATGAGTTCTAACATCTAACTTGCTAACTTGCTAACCAAGCTAACTCTCTTATTTCATGCTCTTTTATTTCATGCTAGTAGTGTAATGAGTGATACTTGTAATAGCTTGTTCTTGTTGCAATGTTTTGATTGTTATGAACCATCCATGAGCCATGCTTTGTATTGCTTCTTGAAGATAAGGATTGTGATGGCCGAGGATCAAAATGTGAGGCAACTATCTCGAAGAGGTTAGTATGGTTAGTGGAGTACTTAGTAGTTAGTAGCCATGAGTTTTCTTTTACCTTTGTTTTAGAAATCGTTTTCAAGTTCCTCTTCTTATTTTCTTATCGACGTTTTCATCGCTCTCCTCATCTACCACATGCTTGTTTTCATTTTCTTTTCTTTTTCATTCTTTCAACAAAGAAGAATTGTTAACATCTGACGTGACTAGAGACTGTTAATGCTTCTATCGCCTCCCTTCCCTGTGGATACGACCCGTTGAGCCAATGCTATAACGGAAGTATCGAGGGTATACTAAGCACATTCGAGCTTTTCATTTGATTTCATAAATACACATTTTGAGTGCTAGTTTTTACCCCGATCAAATTTTGGCGCCGTTGCCGGGGATTTGCATATTGATGTATCTCCAATTCCACAATATTTTCAAGAGTCTTACTCAGTTCCACCTCCTCATAATGAACAACCATTTGCCTTGGAAATGAGTAAAGAACTCTTGTGTGAGTCCAAGCTTCAATTTTCACACATTTTTGACTCAAATCATTCACAAAATTTCCAAAACCAAGATTCCTATACTCCCATTCTAGAGCAACCATTTGGAGATACATCAAGTCTAGATAAGAGTTTGGATATCTTGAAGGAGTCTTTATTACAATGTCAAAAATCACATGCAGAATCTGTCAATAGATTGGAAACACAATTGAGTCAATTGGTTAGCATTTATAGGAATGAGGAAACTCTATCTTATCAACCTTTGACCAATTCAGCTATGCCAAACTTTATTGATATGACTCAAGACTCTTATCATTTTGGAAATCAAGATTCAATTTCAGCACACCCACCTGAACTTGTCCAAACTTCAAATCCCATTGACATTTTGGCAAGTTATCCTTTTCCTGAAATTGAACTTGAACATGAATATGATCATGAACCTCAAATTAGTGATTCAATTCTACTTCCTAATTCAATTATGACTCCGGTATCTTCACCTGATTTCAATCCTTTCCCGAGTTAATATTGGATCCTGTGCCAGTCCATTGTGAAATTGAATCACCAATCATTCATGATGATCATATTGAACTCGACCAATTTCATACTTTTGAAAGTCCCATTGATAAATTGGCAAGTTCTCATTTTTGTGGAATTGAATTGAATGAGGAATGTGACTTTGATTCTCCAATTTGTGATCTTGTTCAAATTCCCGAATCACTATTGACTCCTGTTATGTTACCCAATTTGAGCAACATTTTAGAGTCAGTTTTGATTCCTATACCTGTCATTCCTGAACTTGAATCACCACTCTTAGAAAGTCACATTCGATTATGGGGAAATGAATGTGGACTTGAGCTTCATCTTCTTGATTTGGACCCACTTTCTGAACCAATCTCGACTCCCGAACCTCTACTTGATTTAAGTCTTTTTTCTGAGTCGATATTAGTTCCTGTGCTTCCTGAGTCCAAATCAATCATTCCATTCTGGGACAAGGGCTTTGAAAAATTTGACTCTGAAATTATTTTGCAAATTTGGAAATTAGATGGGGTAACATTTTTAATAAAAATCACACATGCATACATCTTTCTAGTGGGTTGTATCATGGAGGTCTCTGGTGGGTTCCTCCGGACTCCACGTAAGAATGATTGGACCGCCTTTCGTGGACCAATCAGGCCGCCACCGGAACCACCACCTTGAGGTAATTTTTTCCTTCCTTCTCTATTTGTTTCATGCATACATATATCACGATGCATTGAGGACAATGCATAAGATAAGTGTGGGGGAGGGTTTACTAACATAGAGTTTTTAGATTTTCTTTCTTTTACACTTCTTTTATGATCTTCCCTTTTGTATAGGAATTTTCTCTTTCTTTAAAAACTTTTTGAAATTAGAGAAAAAGTTTTGATCTATTTTTAAGAAAATTAAGATGATCTTAGAAATTAAGAAAGCCTTAATTATGACATCTTAAACCTAGTTGAAATAATAGATCTTGTTTGAAATTATAGGCTAAGTAAGTAAAATTGGGGAGATATTTTTATCTTGAATGTTTTGCCTTAGAAAGTATGCACTTCACATTTACACATTTCTGGGATGGAAACAAAGACCAAAAAGGCCATTAAAAAAAAAGAAAAAGAAAAAAAATATATATATATAAATAAAACATCACTTATTAAGCTGGATAATTGTGCCTCAAGAAGCATGATTATTCACACCTAACGGTGGTAAAGGAAATAAATAATCCCCTTTAGTTTCGTGGCCTTTTTCACTCGAGTCCTTAAACCCGAGGGATGTTTTCTCATCTGGTGCCCTAAGACCGTCTGGTTTGGGAGTCATCGGTAAGAGACTCGTTACAAGGGTAAACTAGAAAGCCTAAGGATGCTAAGGAAAAAATAATGGTAGATTCTAACCTAGGATTTTTCATTTTCTTTTTAGGCTTTTTATTTTTAGGATTTTCATTTTCTTTTTAGGTTTTTATTTTCTTTTTAGATTTTATCTTTCCTAGTAGATTTTCTATTTTTTAGATTTTACTTTTTCTTTTAGAAAAATATTTAAAAAATAAAAGAGAAAAAAATACAAAAAAATAAGGAAATTCTTGATCCATGTTTAAAGAATCAAACTTAACTTTAGAGATTAAGGAAGCTCTAAACTAAGATTTCTAATTATAAGTCGAAAAGAGGAGTTTTGTTAGATTTTTAGGTTAAGTAATAAAGGATTAGAAAAATTACTAGATTTTAATTCTTTCTTTAGGATATATACATTAAACATATTGAAGGATTAATCAAAGACTTTGTTACTTTATTTACATATATATATAATAAAAAAAATTATACAATAAAAAAATGTATATAAATAAATAATAAATACTTAGCCACTGATTAAGCTGGTTAGTCGTGCCTCAAGAAGCATTGCCAATCATGCCTAAAAGTGGTTAAGTCCTTAAATTCCTTCGTGGCCTTTTTACTCGAGTCATCGAACCCGAGGGATGTTTTCTCATCTGGTGCCCTAGGACCGTCTGGTTTGGGAGTCATCGGTAAGAGACTCGTTACAAGGGTAAACTAGAAAGCCTAAGGATGCTAAGGAAAAATAATAAAAAAATATATAAATAGTAAAAAAAAAAAATTTATATATATTAGTAAATAAATGAACTTAGTCTAAGAAAGATCCTTCATATTTATAGATGTATATATCCTAGGATTAATGCAAAATCTGGTTTTTGATCTTTTCCTAAAAAACTTAACCTAAATTGAAAACAAAACTCCAAATAGACGCTTATAAGAGGAATGACAAGTTTAGGGTAACCTGAAACCTATAACTTAAGTGAGAAACTTTAAAACATGGATCAAAATTTTCACTAACCCTTTTATTTTTCTTTATGGATTTTGTGGGTGTGATCCGCTGAAAACCCTCAGGAGACAACACTCCTCCTCTAGGGTAACCTAGAGGTTTAACGGCTTGTTGCACGTGCTCAGTGCAATCGTGTCACCTACGAAAGTGGTGTAATAAAATTGGTAGTATAGTTTTTCTTTTCTTTGTTTTGCTCGGGACGAGCAAAAGAATAAGTGTGGGGGTGTGATTGTTATACATATTTGCATATTTTACCGCTTCCATACCATGCAAATTGTCAATAAAAATATGATTTCTGATCATCTTCTCTCTATTTTTGCAGGTCCACATCTGAAATGAGAAAAAGCCCAAAATCTCTTTAATTAGCAATAATTAAAAGAGATTAAATCAAAGCCCAAAAGAGAGCCCAAGTTTGAGCCCAGGATCTGGAGAATTCTACGCGCTAACTCAATATTCCAGAAGGTCCACGTGGCTAACAAACTTGTAACAACTTCACAACAGAAAGCAGTTGCTCAACGGCCTCAGCTTTGCCGCGCCTACGCGGCAAGATCTGGGCCGTTGAGCCCCAGATTCCTGCCACCTGTCTCATCTTCTGGAGCCTTCTCTCTGAGGCTATAAATACTGCACCAGGGCCTTTGCACAAACGTGGAAGGAGAGAGGAAGAGAGGAGAGAATAGGGTAGATATTGTATTTTGATTTTTCTCTAGGTTTTACTTCTCTTAGTCTTCTTCCTCCCTAGAAATTCTGTAAAAGAGAGTTGTAAGAGAGAGAAAGCTTGTGTACACCAAGGAGTGACAACTTGTGAAGCAAGGATTCATCCATTCTCTTCTTCTCTACTTGAGCATTTTCTAGTATTACTTGCTTTCTTTAATTCTACCTTTACTTTACTTGCAATTTAATTCATGCTTTGCTTTTCTTTTCTTGTAATGGCTAGTAGCTAACTTTTCTTACATGACTAGCTAAACCACTAACCTTGCTAACTACTAACTCATGGGTGATTGCTATCTTTAATCTTGCAAGTTGTATGGTCTTCTCTTCTCCGATGGGTTTCTTTCATTGCTTGGCAAGCTCTTGTTGTAATTCTCCATATGATTCATGTGTGCCTCATTTAGACCCTTGTCTTTAGAACAAGTGCCTTGATGGAACATGGAGATGGATCACCAAACATATGCTATTTGTTGTACAACTTCTTTACTTCAATTAATAAATGTTGTATCTTCTTCCTTAGCATCCCTTGAGTGTCGCTCTTTTGATTCCATTATTGAAAGTCTATCTTGTAGGCCGATAACATCTATGAGTCTACAAGACAAGTCCAAGAGTGATCACCCGTCATCCAAGTGGGAAAGTAATTAGACCAACACGCAAGACAAATCTTTGCCGATGAATCAACATGAGGCACGCATTCACCATCACGGAGTTTAGTAAGTTTTTAGCAAGGTAGTAAGGTTAACTAGTCATGGTTTTCTCCATCTTCAAATCTTTTACAAGTTTTTTTTAGTCTTCTTTTCAAAGCCAATCTTGTTTTAATATTCTTTTCGTTTTATTTCCATCATGAACAAATCCACCAATTCTTTTACTTCTTTTTCCAATTCATTTTTATTCTTTTAAGACAAAGAAGAATCTTCGTTTTCTTTTCTTCACTATCAACCGTAACGCTTCCATCGCAAGCTCTCCCTGAGAATCGACTCGGTATAGCCCATGCTATAACAGAGATAGGAAAGGGTACATTAATCATTTGGAATACATTTGTGGAGTGATCAAAGCACTTGAGGTTGAATCTAAACCTTATCTCTTTTCATTGAATATATTTTGTGTGCAAATTATACTCCACAATACAACACCTTTCCGTCTAAACAAATTTTGGCGCGTTGCCGGGGATTTGCATATTTTCAAGAGTCTACATATTTGCACACATTTTTGACTCTTGAAAATTTGATTTCAAAATGTGTATTTATGAAATCAAATGAAAAGCTCGAATGTGCTTAGTATACCCTCGATACTTCCATTATAGCATTGGCTCAACGGGTCGTATCCACAGGGAAGGGAGGCGATAGAAGCATTAACAGTCTCTAGTTACGTCAGATGTTAACAATTCTTCTTTATTGAAAGAATGAAAAAGAAAAGAAAATGAAAACAAGCATGTGGTAGGTGAGGAGAGCGATGAAAACGTCGATAAGAAAATAAGAAGAGGAACTTGAAAACGATTTCTAAAACAAAGGTAAAAGAAAACTCATGGCTACTAACTACTAAGTACTCTACTAACCATACTAACCCGATTCATGTGGATTATCAAGTAAGTGGTTAGATGGTTAGTGGTTAGTAGTGAGATTGCCATGAAAAGAAAAACTAGCTAGAAATCATGTAGAAGGAGAAGGAGATTACAATGAAAGAGAAAAGAGGCATCTTTACATAGATTATCACTCTCTATTACATCAATCCCTCACTATCTCTCTCTAGAAATCACTCAGCCCTACTACAATGATCTAAGAAAAAGAAATGAAAATAAAAGAAATGAAGAAAACTCACCTACACTACACTAAAATCTGGATCTGCTCCTAAAAAACGCGGTCTCTCTCGGTCTGGCTCTCTGCAGGGCAATTTATAGGGCTCCGAAGGATCCAGAAGACGAGATGGAGCCACGCGTCGAAAATCGACGCGTGGCTCTTCAAGATTGCCGCGCCTTTGCCGCGTTTTGCGGCAATTCCAGAGAATTAATTCTCTGGATTTCTTCTGGAGCTTCGTCTGACTTCTAGCGGCTTCCAGATATACCCCTTTTCTGGTACTTTCGCCCGAATATTCGTCTGACAGCTCAGGAGTCTAGGTACAATGCATGTTCTAGAAAATCCTTTACTTGGCCTCCAAGAAATTGCGGGATTAATTACCATAAATAGGGATGAATTAGCATCTTTTTCCATCTTTGCCCTTGGACTTTGGATTTACCTGCAATTAAGACCAAAACACGATTTAGACGACTATTTATTCATAAAAACTGTGAGAAATGCGATATAATAATGCAGAATTTGTAGACTAATCACACCCCCACACTTATTCTTTTGCGCGTCCTGAGCAAAACAAGAAAAGAAAACTATACTACAAGGATTATTACACCACTTTCGCAGGTGACGCGATTGCACTGAGCGTGTGCAACAAGCCGTTAAACCTCTAGGTTACCCTAGAGGAGGAGTGTTGTCTCCTGAGGGTTTTCAGCGGATTGCACCCACAAAATCCATAAAGAAAGAAGACAAATGTTAGTGTTTTGAAAACGCATTTTGAAAGAGAGACATGTTTTCGAACTATTTTTGCAAAAATATAAGTGATCTAAGGTCATAAGTCTACCTATAATCATTCTCCCTTAAACTTAGTATCTATGCAAGATCTTGTCTTCAATTAAGGTAAGAATTCAAAATTGGATTGAATATTTTATCTTTCATAAAACCTAGATAGTATGCACATTGTGATAGTGAAGATTTTTGGGATTTCAACTCTAACCATAAAGCCATTTATTTATATATATTTATTTTCTTTTTCTCTTTTTTCTTCCCTTAGTTTAGGCTTTCTAGTTCACCCTTGTAACGAGCCTATAACCGATGACTCCCAAATCAGTTGGTCTTAGGGCACCAGATGAGAAAACATCCCTCGGGCTTAAGGACTCGAATGAAAAAGGCCACGAAACTAAAGGGGATTATTTATTTCCTTTACCACCGTTAGGCGTGAATAATCATGCTTCTTGAGGCACAATTATCCAGCTTAATAAGTGATGTTTTATATATATATATATATATATATATATATATATATATATATATATATATATATATATATATATTTCTTTTTCTTTTTTTATGGCCTTTTTGGTCTTTGTTTCCATCCCAGAAATGTGTAAATGTGAAGTGCATACTTTCTAAGGCAAAAAATTCAAGATAAAAATATCTCCCCAATTTTACTTACTTAGCCTATAATTTCAAACAAGATCTATTATTTCAACTAGGTTTAAGATGTCATAAATAAGGCTTTCTTAATTTCTAAGATCATCTTAATTTTCTTAAAAATAGATCAAAACTTTGTCTCTAATTTCAAAAAGTTTTAAAGAAAGAGAAAATTCCTATACAAAAGGGAAGATCATAAAAGAAGTGTAAAAGAAAGAAAATCTAAAAACTCTAAGTTAGTAAACCCTCCCCCACACTTATCTCATGCATTGTCCTCAATGCATCGTGATATATGTATGCATGAAACAAATAGAGAGGGAAGGAAAAAATTACCTTAAGGTGGTGGTTCCGGTGGCGGTCTGATTGGTCCACGTAAGGCGGCCCAATCATTATTACGTGGAGTCCGGAGGAACCCACCAGAGACCTCCATGATACAACCCACTAGAAAGATGTATTCATGCATGATTTTTATTAAAAATTCTACCCCATCTAATTTTCAAATTTTCAAAATAATCTCGGAGTCAAATTTATCAAGATCCTTGTCCCAAAATGGAGTATGAAAAGATGGAATGATTGATTTGGACTCAGGAGGCACAGGAACTAATACCGACTCAGGAAAAATACTTAAGTCAAGTAAAGGTTCGGGAGTCGAAATTGGTTCAGGAAGTGTGTCCAAATCAAGAAGATCAAGCTCAGGTCCAAATTCATTTCCCCATGATGGAATGTGACTATCTAAGATTAGTGATTCAAGTTCAGGAGGGTTGGGAATCAAAACTGACTCTAAAATGTTACTCAAATTGGGTAACAATACTGGAGTCAATAATGATTCAGGTATTTGAACTAATCACAAACTTGAGGGTCAAAGTCACATTCCACATTGAGTTCAATTCCACAAAATTGAGAACCTACCAATTTATCAAATGGACTTTCAAAAGTATGAAATTGGTCAAGTTCAATATGATCAGCATGAATGATTGGTGATTCAATTTCACAAGGATGGGTACAGGATTCAATAATGACTCAGGAAATGAAGTGAAATCAGGTGAAGACACTGGAGTCATAATTGAATCAGAAAGTAGAATTGAATAATCAAGTGGAAGTTCAGGATCATATTCATGTTCAAGTTCAATTTCAGTAAAAGGAAAACTTGCCAAAATATCAATGGGATTTGAAGTTTGGACAAGTTCAGATGAGTGTGCTGAAATTGAATCTTAATTTCCAAAATGGCAAGAGTCTTGGGTCATATCAATAGAGTTTGGCATAGTTGAATTGGTCAAAGGTTGATAAGATAGAGTTTCCTCATTCCTAATAATGTTAACCAATTGACTCAATTGTTCTTCCACCTTATTGATAGACTCGGCATGTGATTTTTGACATTGTAATAAAGACTCCTTTAAGATATCCAAACTCTTATCTAGACTTGATGTATCTCCAAATGGTTGCTCTAGAATGGGAGTATAGGAATCTTGGTTTTGGAAATTTTGTGAATGATTTGAGTCAAAAATGTGTGGAAATTGAAGCTTGGACTCACACAAGAGTTCTTTACTCGTTTCCAAGGCAAATGGTTGTTCATTATGAGGAGTGGAACTGAGTAAAACTCTTGAAAATATTATGGAATTGGAGGGGCCAATGTTTCTTGAAGCTGTTGCTCGGCCTCTGTAGATTGGATTCTAAACTCTTTAGTAACTCAGATTTTTCTTCAATTGGTGGAGTATAAGAAGCAAATTTGGGGAATGAATATTGTGGACAAGGTGAATATGGTGGACAAGGAGGTTGAAAATTTGACTCGGGGTACGTGAATCCCCAATGACTCTGTGACGAGTTGAAATTATTTTGGAAATTATAGTCATAAGAATGTGGGTATGGGTTGTATTGATTCGGATAAGGCCAACCCGGTGTATTTGGTTGGTGCATATTAGAAAACGCCGGGTTGGAATTATCCGATCCAAATGGAGTTGGTGTAAAATATGGATTCATGTTTGGATTGAAAGAATTGTTATTGTTGAATGCCATTTCACACAAAAAATCACAAAAAAGAAAGAATCAAACTACAAACAAAAAGAAAAGAAAAATCAAAACCAAGCCAAGAGGAGGGTTGACCTAGACCTAGATGAAATGTCCCTAGGGGCCAACGTCTATTCAAATTTTATTAGGGCTTGGGTTGTGTGAGTGGGGAGATGATTTTTTGGGCTAAGGAAGGGGTATGAAATCTCACCTTATCTTGTTTGGGTTTTGCCCTTAAGTTCAATTAGTGCAAGTGTGCAATATAGACAAGAATATAACACAAAGCGATAAATCACCCACGTGTTTGTCCTATGCTATATGCAATGCCATATGTACATCTCCATCCAGATCACAACAACAGAACAAAATACAGTATATTGGAATTGAATTGACACGTGCTTAAATGCAAATGTCTAAACCGTTTTAAAAGCGTCCAAATACCATATTTTAGTTCTTTTATTTTTTTGTGGTGTGTAGGCAAGCAAAGCAGAAAGATAGCAGCACAAATCACTAGCTATTACAAGATACACATCTCAGAACAAACAATATACAGAATTATTGCACAATGGCCGCGGTGGCGCGGCAAAAGCCGCGATTTCGCGGCTTTCCTTCCAAATCTGGGGCCCTGCTTTCTAGAGCAGGGAGAGGCAAAACTAGTTTATGTACTGCAATGTTAAGCACCTGAAAATATTGCCCTGCACACCAAAACAGAGAAGACAAATGTTAACAAAAATGTGACATCAAAACCATTCCCTTCCCCGGCAACGGCGCCAAAAATTTGATCGGGGTAAAAACTAGCACTCAAAATGGGTATTATATGAAATAAATGAAAAGCTCGAATGTGCTTAGTATACCCTCGATACTTCCGTTATAGCATTGGCTCAACAGGTTTTATCCACAGGGAAGGGAGGCGATAGAAGCATTAACAGTCTCTAGTCACGTCAGATGTTAACAATTCTTCTTTGTTGAAAGAATGAAAAAGAAAAGAAAATGAAAACAAGCATGTGGTAGGTGAGGAGAGCGATGAAAACGTCGATAAGAAAATAAGAAGAGGAACTTGAAAATGATTTCTAAAACAAAGGTAAAAGAAAACTCATGGCTACTAACTAATAAGTACTCCACTAACCATACTAACCTCTTCGAGATAGTTGCCTCACATTTTGATCCTCGGCCATCACAATCCTTATCTTCAAGAAGCAATACAAAGCATGGCTCATGGATGGTTCATAACAATCAAAACATTGCAACAAGAACAAGCTATTACAAGCATCACTCATTTTGATCGGGGTGGAAATTGAAGCTTGGACTCACACAAGAGTTCTTTACTCGTTTTCAAGGCAAATGGTTGTTCATTATGAGGAGGTGGAACTGAGTAAGACTCTAGAAAATATTGTGGAATTGGAGGGGCCAATGTTTCTTGAAGCTGTTGCTCGGCCCTCTGTAGATTGGCTTCTAAACTCTTTAGTAACTCAGATTTTTCTTCAATTGGTGGAGTATAAGAAGCAAATTTGGGGAATGAATATTGTGGACAAGGTAAATATGGTGGACAAGGAGGTTGAAAATTTGACTCGGGGTACGTGAATCCCCAATGACTCTGTGACCAGTTGAAATTATTTTGAAAATTATAGTCATAAGAATGTGTGTATGGGTTGTATTGATTCGGATAAGGCCAACCCGGTGTATTTGGTTGGTGCATATTAGAAAACGCCGGGTTGGAATTATCCGATCCAAATGGAGTTGGTGTGAAATATGGATTCATGTTTGGATTGAAAGAATTGTTATTGTTGAATGCCATTTCACACAAAAAATCACAAAAAGAAAGAATCAAACACAAACAAAAAGAAAAGAAAAATCAAAACCAAGCCAAGAGGAGGGTTGACCTAGACCTAGATGAAATGTCCCTAGGGGCCAACGTCTATTCAAATTTTATTAGGGCTTGGGTTGTGTGAGTGGGGAGATGATTTTTTGGGCTAAGGAAGGGGTATGAAATCCCACCTTATGTTGTTTGGGTTTTGCCCTTAAGTTCAATTTGTGCAAGTGTGCAATATAGACAAGAATATAACACAAAGCGATAAATCACCCACGTGTTTGTCCTATGCTATATGCAATGCCATATGTACATCTCCATCCAGATCACAACAACAGAACAAAATACAGTATATTGGAATTGAATTGACACGTGCCTAAATGCAAATGTCTGAACCGTTTTAAAAGCGTCCAAATACCATATTTTAGTTCTTTTATTTTTTTGTGGTGTGTAGACAAGCAAAGCAGAAAGATAGCAGCACAAATCACTAGCTATTACAAGATACACATCCCAGAACAAACAATATACAGAATTATTGCACAATGGCCGCGGTGGCGCGGCAAAAGTCACGGTTTCGCGGCTTTCCAAATCTGGGGCCCTGCTTTCTAGAGCAGGGAGAGGCAAAACTAGTTTATGTACTGCAATGTTAAGCACCTGAAAATATTGCCCTGCACACCAAAACAGAGAAGACAAATGTTAACAAAAACGTGACATCAAAACCATTCCCTTCCCCGGCAACGGCGCCAAAAATTTTGATTGGGGTGGAAACTAGCACTCAAAATGGGTATTATGTGAAATCAATGAAAAACTCAAATGTGCTTAATTTACCCTCGATACTTCCGTTATAGCATTGGCTCAACTGGTCGTATCCACAGGGAAGGGAGGCAATAGAAGCATTAACAGTCTCTAGTCACGTCAGATGTTAACAATTCTTCTTTGTTGAAAGAATGAAAAAGAGAATGAAAAAGAAAAGAAAAGAAAATCCAGAATGTGGTAGGTGAGGAGAGCGATGAAAACGTCGATAAGAAAATAAGAAGAGGAACTTGAAAACTATTTCTAAAATAAAGGTAAAAGAAAACTCATGGCTACTAACTACTAAGTACTCCACTAACCATACTAACCTCTTCGAGATAGTTGCCTCACATTTTGATCCTCGGCCATCACAATCCTTATCTTCAAGAAGCAATACAAAGCATGGCTCATGGATGGTTCATAACAATCAAAACATTGCAACAAAAACAAGCTATTACAAGCATCACTCATTACACTACTAGCATGAAATAAAAGAGCATGAAATAAGAGAGTTAGCTTGGTTAGCAAGTTAGCAAGTTAGATGTTAGAATCCATCATCTTTGGCCATCAATGGCTCTTGTAAGAACAAGGCCTTGTAGAGGCAACCCGATTCATGTGGATTATCAAGTAAGTGGTTAGATGGTTAGTGGTTAGTAGTTAAATTGCCATGAGAAGAAAAACTAACAAGAAATCATGTAGAAGGTGAAGGAGATTACATTGGAAGAGAAAGGAGGCATCTTTACATAGAGTGTCACTCTCTATTACATCAATCCCTTGCTTTCTCTCTCTAGAAATCACTCAGCCCTACTACAATGATCTAAGAAAAAGAAATGAAAAATATAAGAAATGAAGAACACTCACCTACACTACACTAAAATCTAGACCTACTCCTAAAAACGAAGACTGCTCTCGATTTGGCTCTCTGCAGGGCTATTTATAGGGCTCAGAAGGATCCAGAAGACGAGACGGGGCCACGCGTCGAAAATCGACGCGTGGCTCCCTAGGATTGTCGCGTTTTCCCAAGGATTACCGTGGGAATGCGGCAATCCTAGGGAATCGTGTCTCTGGATTTCATCCACGCGTTCGTCTGGCTTCTAGCTGCTTCCAGGTATATCCTATTTCTGGTATTTTCGCCCGAATATTCGTCTGACAAGCGCAGGGGTCTAGGTACAATGCATGTTCTAGAAAATCCTTTGCTTGGTCTCCAAGTAATTGCGGGATTAATTAGCATAAATTGAGCTGAATTAGCCTCTTATTCCATCTTTGCCCTTGGACTTTGGATTTACCTGCAATTAAGACCAAAACACGATTTAGACGACTATTTATTCATAAAAACTGTGAGAAATGCGATATAATAATGCAGAATTTGTAGACTAATCAGCAACAAAGAGGGGCATAAGGCGAATGAATGTCGCAGCCGTCTAAAAAGAACAAGAAGAACCATCCACAGCCATGCGTCGCCAAGTCTTTCAGCTGTGGTGTCAGAAGTGAATCTGACAATCAGTAATAAGGTTTGATGGGTATACATTGGGGCTACTCGGCACATCTGCTCTGAGAAATTATTATTCTCTGAATATCAAAACTAGTGCAAGATGAGAAACTCTTCATGGGAAACTCAGCCGTCTCCAAGGTTGAGGGAAAAGGAAAGGTCATCCTGAAGTGGACATCTGGGAAAGAGCTTACTCTGAACGATATGCTACATGTTCCAGATATCCGCAAGAATCTGATCTCTAGATCAATACTTAGTAAGAAAGGATTTAGAATAGTTTTTGAATCAGATAAATTTGTACTTACTAAGGGTGGGATGTATGTGGGAAAGGGTTATCTTATTGATAGTTTTTTTAAGCCAATATTGCAGTGGTGAACAAAAAATTTGTGTATTTGTACCCTAAGCTTATAAATAAAGAAAAGTCTTCTATTTATTTGCTTGAGTCTCCTATGTTATGGCATGCTAGATTAGGTCATGTAAATTACAAGTCCTTAAAAACTTGTCTAATTTAGGATATATTCCTAAATTCAACTTGAAGGAAATTCGCAAGTGTGAGATTTGTGTTGAGGCCAAGTTCGCGAAAAATTCATTTCACTCAATTGATCGAAATACAGAACCTTTAGGGTTAATTCATAGCGATATGTGTGACTCAAAGTTTATGCCAGCTAGAGGCGGGAAAAAGTATTTTATTACTTTTATTGATGACTATACAAGATATTGTTATGTGTATCTTCTAAATAGTAAGGATGAAGCAATGAATATATTTATAACATATAATGCCGAAGTTGAGAATCAACTCAACAAGAATATCAAGATTCTAAAATCTGATCGAGGCGAAAAATATGAATCAAATGATTTTAGTGAGTTATGTGCTAAATTTGGTATAATCCATCAAACTACAGCACCATATACTCCTCAGCAAAATGGAATTGCTGAACAGAAAAACAAAACTTTGAAAGAGATGGCCAATTTCATGCTCGTAAGTTCTGGAGCTCCGCAGAACTTGTGGTGGGAAGCTCTATTAACTGCAAATTATATTCTAAACAGAGTACCACATAAGAAACTTGGTCTTATATCATTTGAGTTATGGCATGAAAGGACACCTTCCTACCATTACCTCAAAATGTGGGGGTGCCTTGCAAAGGTACTAGCACCATTACCTAAAAAGACTAAGTTGGGAGCAAGAACTATGGATTGCATATTCATAGGCTATGCCTTGAATAGTAGTGCCTACAGATTTATGGTTCATAAATTAGAAATACCAGATATTCATGTATACATGATTATCGAATCGAGAGATGTTGTGTTCTTTGAAGACATCTTTCTATACAAACGAAAAACGGATAAGACTTCTGGGAAAAGAACACATGAGATGGTGTTTAGGGACGAAAACCTCGAGGAACTGATTGTTAATGCGGAATTGAACCAAGAAGAAGTCAGAGATCTCGAATCTCAAAATCTTTTGGTCCAGATTTCATAGCATACGCTATTGAAAGCGAGCCTCTAACATTTAAAGAGGCTACGTCTATCCCAGAAGTACAAATGTGGAAAGAAGCTATAAATAGCGAAATGGAATCCATACTAAGTAATCATACATAGGAATTGGCAAACTTGCCTTCTGGCAGTAAACCAATTGGGTGTAAGTGGATTTTCAAAAGAAAATTAAAACCCGATGGATCTATCGATAAGTACAAGGTTAGATTAGTAGCCAAGGGCTATCAACAAAAGGAAGGATTTGACTACATCGATACTTATTCACCAGTAACAAGAATAACCTCCATTCGAATGTTGATTGCAATTGTAGTATTGAATAACTTAGATATCCATCAAATAGATGTCAAGACTGCATTCTTAAATGGAGAATTAAATGAAGAAATATATGGAGCAACCTGAAGGATTTATAGTCAAGGGTCAAGAACACAAAGCGTGTAAATTGGTAAAATCCTTATACGGTCTAAAGCATGCTCCAAAATAAAGACATGAGAAATTCGATAGTGTCATGATCAAAGATGGATTCACTATCAATGAATGCGATAAGTGTGTTTACACTAAAACAGTTAGAAATGCATGTATCATTGTTTGTCTTTATGTAGATGATATGTTGATACTTGAGACTAATATTGAAATTATTAAGTCCACTAAAAGAATGTTATCCAACAGTTTTGACATGAAGGATCTGGGGGGTTGCTGATATAATTTTAGGAATTAAAATCACAAGAACACCTGATGAAATCAGTCTATCTCAATCTCAGTACGTAGATAAGATGATAGAAAAATTCAAGGATCATGGGATAAAAGAGAATACAAATCCTTTTCTCCAACACATCCACCTTCGTAAGAATACAGGAACTGGAATATGCCAGTTGGAGTATTCTCAAATTATCGAAAGTCTAATGTATTAAATAAATTACACTAGACCCGATATTGCTTACGTTGTAAGCAAGTTAAGCAGATACACTAGTAACCTTAGTGATGATCATTGGACTGCTCTACTACGAGTATTAGGTTATGTATCATATACCAAGAAATATACCTTGAGATATGGATTGTATCCACCTGTACTTGAAGGATACAGTGATGCTAATTGGATTGCAGATTCAGAGGAATCAAAATCAACTAGCGGATACGTATTTACTCTAGGAGGAGCAGCGGTATCTTGAAAATCTTCCAAACAAACATGTACTGCCCGTTCCACTATGGAATCGGAATTCATAGCCTTAGATAAGGCTGGAGAAGAAGCAAAATGACTTCAATAATTTTTAAAAGATATACCATTATGGCAAAAGCCAGTGCCCGCTATATGCATACACTGCGATAATCAAGCAGCTACATCTAGGGTACAAAATTTTATATACAACAGTAAGTCTAGCATAAGTCATAGACATAATACCGTTAAGCAATTACTCTCAAATGAAATTATCTATATTGATTTTGCCTCATTAAAAGATAATTTATCGGATCCGCTTACTAAAGATTTAAGTGGAGAGCGTATAAACTGCGCATCGAGGGGAATGGGTGTAAAAGCCTAACCTTACCGAGTCAGCCTAATGAAAACCTTACTTAGCGACTGGAGATCCCACGGACTAAGTTCAAGAGGAAAAACTAGTTATGATTGACTCAGCAAGTAAGCACTTAGGAGCTTGACTCCAATTCATTCCTAAGGTGCACACAAGTGCTTTCTACAAGTGGATTAAGGATAAGCTTAATGCTTTTAATGATGCCTATATCTTGTTATTAAATAAGTGGAGTAGAGTTGACTACTCTTAATAGGACGATCACCTATGTGAGTATAGAGTTGAGTCGGCTCTTTGGGAATTTCTATGGAGGCTGTTATTCCCTAAAGATACTCTCTGAAACTAAGAATGTCCAGGACCAAAATGGATACAACTGAGAACCAAATTTGATTTGGAAAGTTACTGTGTGAAGCTTGTTGACTTAGTTTATACTAACGACTAACAGTTCAAGACTTAGTTCACTGATTAGCCAGTAAGTCCGATAAAACTTTCGCTGTGGAAGGTTCAAAACCTAGTTCACCTATCCTGATGCAGTTTCTTTTCTAAAGTACCTTTCACTGTAGAGTCAGTCTCTTTGTGTATCAATTCCTTAAATCTCCATTCAGTGTGGGGGATTGTTGGGAAATATAAAGAATTTAATGTGAATCTTTGAGTTGAATTACGACGAGATCCATTGATAGAGTCAATTGGATAATGGTTAGAGTGTGTTCTCCTTCCATTGGGGATGAACGTGGTATATTCACATGTTCAATTCCGACTTAGAATGAATGAGATATTCAAGTCTAAAGTTTGCCTAACTCAAAAAGCCAAGAGGGGACTAAAGGTAGCCAAAAGCATTTAGTCCCACATTGGCCATGGGATGAAAGTTTGAAGTGTTTAAATAGAGAAAAATGGGAATAAAGGGTGTGCCCTTTGGGTACTTAAAGTTTTCGCGCGCGATTAGGGGGAAACCATGCTCGCGTGCGCGCCGGCGCCAACGGCGGCAGCCGGCCGGCCGGCACCAGAGCCGGGCTCAGGCTCGGGTTCTTTTTGAACTGGGTCTCACGGGTATGGGTTACAGCGGATTGTACCCGCTCCGCCATCCGGATCCGAACTGAATCAGCGCAACAGCTGACAGAAAACCACCGCGAACAGTTGGGCGGTTTCTGTCTGAAATGAACTGTTGCAACGGTTCAAACTGAACCATTGCAGCCATTCGGTCGGGTTCGGACAGATTTACCCCTCCTGGAGCGCTTTAAATAACGCACCTTTTTTCTCATTTTAAAACACACAACAAACAGAAGCAATACAGAAAAGGAAAACAAGTTCCTTCCTCTGCATTCCGAAGCGGGACTTCTGCAACTCAGATTCAGAAGTGACTTCCAACAGGAAGTGAGAATTCTACAACTCGGTTTCGAAGTGACTTCCAACAGATTCATTTTAAAAGAAGGCTCAGAAAATTCAACAGATTCTTTAATAGAATTGTTGTCTGAATCTGTGACTTCCGAAGAAGAATATTCTTCTATCTTCCTCTATTCTCTACGGTGGGCGTTCCTCCAAAGTAAAGACAAATATTCTCCCAAAAATTTGTCTTGGTCGTGCTGCTTTGATAATCCTGTGAAGGTACTGGTTAACTACGGTTCGACCGTATGGTGATTTGGTAGTGCTATCCAAATACCATGAAGGAGTGTTGTATCTTGGGAGACCAGCGTCCAGTAACCCGTTAGCATCGTAGCGGGGGACGTATTGTCTTAAGGAGATTCGCTATAAGCGTACCTCACTTCAAGTACTGTATAAGTGAATTAATTTTCTTTATACAAGGGGTATACTGATATTCAGTATATTGAGACTGATTCATACCAGTCTAATTGGTGTTAACAAAGGAAGGTAATTGAAAGGTGATTCTTTAATTAAGGAACGTTCTATTGAACGGAAAACCTCCCATCTGATATTCACCGACCTGGCCAATTAGATCGGTGATATTGATTAGTTGTCAGATTTGTTGGCCCAAGGTTACAATCACCCGTTTTAGTGTGTTTTGATGATCACAAAACATATATAGTTATTTGTACTAATCATGTTTGTTGTTTTAGTGTGTTTCAGGGTTCTAATGATTTTAGGAGCATTCTTCCCTAAAGGAAGATGTTTTTGACTCAAGTCACCTCATTTCGGGCTCAAGTATCAAGCTTTGCAAGATCACATATGGAGAAGCCCACTTGAAGACCTTGTAGTCAATTAGAACCAATGTAAGAAATAGTTTGTTAAAGTTTGAGGTTGTAGAATATTGGCTCTAGGACACACACACACACATTTTTTCAAAAATACAGTTTTTAGTTTTGATGTTTTGTTTAAAATTCATGCCTTGGTCTCTATACATGATTCAATGTTTACAAATTTTATTTCTTATTATATCATGTATTTCTATCTTTCTAGCATGATACTTAGTAAAATTTTCCTACAAAAATTATTCTGAAAATTTTCAAAGTCCAAAAATTCCTCTCAGTTTTTTCTGTGTCAGGCTCGACCGGCTGACCGGCCGGTCGACCGGATCCTGTGTCCTGGACGTGCACGCTCGTGCACGTCTGTCAGTCGGCCGACCGGCCGATCGACCGAAAACTTCTGCTCTCTGTTTTTTGTCGGTCGGCCAACCGGCCGACCGCCTATACAAAACTTTGTTTCCTTCTCTTTGCCGGTCGGCCGACCGGTCGACCGGAGCCCAACGGCTATATGCCAGCAAGGCTGACGGCCGACCGGGACGGTCGACCGCCAAGCCTGCCAGAGCCCAACGGCTCTTTCCTCTTTGGTGCAATTCTGAAATCTGTTTTTGGATCTGTTTTTTTGGCAGAACTTCTTTCAGTTTTTGGATTATTTTGGAATCAAATGAGCTTAATTAAAATGTGTTTTAATCCCTTCCTCTCCCTATAAATAGAGGAGATAGGTCTCTTGTAAAAACACCAAGAAAAATCCCTAGTTTACAAGTTTTCAAAAGAAAGAAAAAGTTTCATAACTCTCAAATTCTCTCTTGCATTCTTGGCTTTTGTTTTTCAGTTGTATTCTCAAGCAAGTTTCATTTACAACTGAGTTTGTTTTTCTCACTACACTTCTAGAGCCAAAATTCTCATCCTCATTCTATAAGGAAGTTGTAAAGAGAAAGTTTGTAAGAAGTTTGTGATCCTTTTGGTGATCACTTGGATACTTGTTCCTTCTTCTTGTTCTTGTTGAGATACCTCTTCGGTAGAGGTTTGTAAGTGGTGGAGTTCGGTACTCCGGTCTTCGGTAGACCTTGTAAAGTCCTCAATGGATAGTGGAAACCCTTTACGGTGGTGAAGGCGGGGAGTAGAGCGGTGGCTCGAACCTCGAAACAAATACTTTGTGTTTGCGATTGATTTTCTCTTTGCTCTCATTGCTCTTACTTTCTTGCTTGTGTTATTGCTATTCTTTCATACCTTGTGATATATCTTGTGTGCATTTCATAATTACTTCAAATTCATTTCTTGTTACATTGTCGATCATTACTCATACAACAAGATTGCAATACGCACCTCAAACTCATATCTAGAGGAATCACGAGGAAGGAGTTCAGAGCCCTTCACCGGGTATTCGACTCTTAGTCTTGTTTTGAGTGATCGTTGCATCATTCGTTCATACTTGTTTTAAAAAGATTATTAGATTAGCATATACACATATTCACCCCCCTCTAGGTGTTTTCAATTGGTATCAGAGCTTAGGTCTCTAGGCTCTTGGCTTAACAACCTTAGAGAGATCCTTTTATTTGCTAATCACCACATTCATTTCATACTCTTTCACTTAGTAAAAATGGACGATGGAATTAAGACCCCCCCAAAGTTTGATGGCCTTATTTTTCCCATATGGAAGGTTAAGATGACCATTTTCTTGCAATCCCTAGGAAGCCGGGTTGCAAAGGCTGTGACCAAACCATTTAGTGCAACCACCGTGATGAGTCCACTTGGTCCGAAATTGAGACCAAAGAATTTGATGCTAACTCTTGAGCACGCTATGCATTACTTCAAGCACTTAATGATGATGATATTGCTAGAGTAATACATTGTAAATCCGCATTTGAAATTTGGTCACATTTGCTTGTTACACATGAGGGGACCTCACAAGTGAAGAGGGCTAAGATAGACCTTCTTCGGTCCCAATATGAGAATTTTTCTATGAATGAAAATGAAACCATAGATGATATGGTTACTAGATTTACCAAGATTACTAATGGACTTTCTTCTCTAGGTGATGGTATTGACAACGACCAAAGAGTAAGGAAGATCATCCGGGCTCTTCCTCCTTCATGGGAAGTCAAAGCAACTACCTTGAAGGAACTCAATGACAAGGAGGAGATGGAGCTTATAGGTCTCATTGGGAATCTCAAAACCCATGAGATGGAGAGAAAAGCAAGGGAGGAAATGGCTCCCTCCAAGAAGAAAGCTATTGCCTTCAAGAGTCAATCCTCACACTCCGACGAAGATGATGAAGAAGAAGATGACGAAGAGCTCTCACTTCTTGTTAAGAACGTTCGGAGGATGTATAATAAGGCAAAGTTCAAGGGAAGAAGGAGATGACAAGGAGGTAAAGAAGAAAAGAAGATTATTTGCTTCAATTACCAAAGACCGGGCCATATTGTGGCGGAATGTCCGGATAAAGTCAAGCCTTCCACCTCCAAGAAGCCTTACAAGAAGAAAGCATTGAAGACTACATGGGATTCCGAGAGTGAATCCGAGGAGGAAGTTGACACCGCCAACATGTGCTTCATGGCTAATGAAAGCACAAGCAAGGTAACCCCTTCCACTTCTTTTAATGATGAGCTTTCCATGGATGAATTAGGAGAAGCATTTGTAGAACTCTCACATAAGTATGATGTTCTTAAGAAAAAGTATTTAAATATGAAAAAGGAAAATGAGTCTCTTAATCATCATGTTTTTACTCTTACTAAAGAAAAAGATGAATTATCCTCTACTTTAGTTTCCACCCAAAAAGATTTTGATAACTATAAGATTTCTTGCAAAGGTAAGTTTCCACAAGTTAATGAAAATGAGATTTCCATGCTAAAAGAGAAAATTAATTCTTTAGGAGTAGTTTTGAAAAAGTGTGAATTTGATAAGAATAGACTTGAGGCTATGTTTCCTAAGAAACAAGCCTCTAAGAAACAATCTCATGCTCATGCTCATGTTCATACTTCACAACCTTTACATCATACCAAACCCCCCAAACATGCTCACACTTCACACACATCATGCATTCATGTATGGTAAAGTGTTTTCATGTTCATATTGTGGTCGTAAAGGTCACTTAGTTAAGTTTTGCTATGATAGACTTAATGCATCTCATCATAATGTTTGGGTTCGAAACACTAACTTTCAAGGACCCAAGAAAATTTGGGTACCAAAGTCAATGAATTTGCTAAATGATGTAGGTACTTTCCAAGGCGCAACGACGTAAAGGGTTGTGGTATCTTGATAGTGGTTGCTCAAGACACATGACTTGGGATATCAACAACTTTGCAACCCTATCAAGATACCATGAAGGTGGCACCGTCACCTTCGGAGATGATGCCAAGGGTAAAATCATCGGTATTGGTAATATTAAACTTGGTACATCCCCTTTAATAGAAAATGTTGTTTTAGTTGATGGACTCAAGCATAATCTCTTGAGTATTAGTCAACTTTGTGATAAAGGTTTTGATGTTGTTTTTGATAACATAGCTTGTAGAGTTTTTGATAGACAATCTAACACATGTATATTTTCCGGTTTTCGTGAAAGCAATATGTACATGATTGACTTGTCTAATATGTCTTGCAATATTACTTGTTTGAAAGTCCTCGATGATGACTCTTGGTTATGGCATAGAAGATTAGGCCACATTTCTTTTGACCATCTATCTAGGTTAAACAACAAGAAAATGGTGAAGGGTATTCCTTGCTTGAACTTTGAAAAGGACCGCGTTTGTGACGCGTGCCAACTTGAGAAACAAACCAAGTCCTCTTTCAAGTCAATTAAGGATATCATGACATCACGTCCCTTGGAGTTGATCCATATGGATTTGTTTGGTCCTACTCAAACCAAAAGTCTAAGTGGGAATCGTTTTGCATTTGTTTTGGTTGATGATTTTTCGCGTTTTACATGGGTTTTCTTTTTAGAGCACAAAAATCAAGCCTTTTCACATTTTCAAGCCTTTAAGAAAAGAGTTGAAAAGGAAAAAGATTTTTCAATTTTAAGAATAAGAAGTGATAGAGGAGGTGAATTCATTAACCTACCCTTTATCACTTTTTGTGAAGAACATGGAATTAAGCATGAACTATCTTGTCCTAGAACTCCACAACAAAATGGAGTAGTTGAACGGAAAAATCGGACATTACAAGAGATGGCTAGGACAATGATTAGTGAATACGGTCTCCCACATTATTTGTGGGCCGAGGTCGTTAATACATCATGCTATATATCAAATCGTGTTTTCTTATGCAAAAATACTTCAAAAACATCTTTTGAGATTTATTTTTCTAGAAAGCCAAATGTTTCATACTTTAAAGTTTTTGGATGCAAATGTTTTGTTTTAAATACAAAAGACAATTTGGGAAAATTTGATGCTAGGTCTTATGAAGCAATTTTTGTAGGTTACTCAAATACTAGTAAAGCTTATAGAGTTTTCAATAAGTCATCTTTAACTATTGAAGAGTCTATACATGTAAAATTTGAGGAATCTAATGTGTTTGTTAAGAATGTTGTAGAAATAGATTCTTTGCATGAAGACATGGAGAAAGTCACTTTGAAGGACTCACCTACTATTGAAGACATGCCAAAGGATGATGAAGGAAGTACAACTAAGGATCAAGAGGCTCAAGGAAATGAAACTCAAATAATTGAAGTGGAGCCTACTCAACAACTTCCAAAGGATTGGAGATACAATCCACATCATCCCAAGGATCTTGTTTTAGGTGAAGTATCTCAAGGGGTAACTACTCGTTCTCAACTTCATAATTTTTGTGGACACTATGCTTTTATTTCTCATGTTGAACCCAAAAGCGTCCTCGAAGCCGAGGCCGACTCATATTGATTGCTAGCCATGCAAAAGGAACTCAATCAATTTGAGCGCAACCAAGTTTGGCACCTTGTTCCTAGGCCCCACGATAGACCAACAATTGGTACTAAGTGGATCTTTAAGAACAAGTTGGATGAGTCGGGTAACGTTGTTAGGAATAAAGCTAGGTTAGTTGCCCAAGGTTACACTCAAATCGAAGGTATCGATTTTGATGAAACCTTCGCACCCGTAGCACGGCTTGAAGCCATACGGATGACACTTGCATTTGCTTCATATAAAGATTTTAAGCTTTTTCAAATGGATGTTAAAAGTGCTTTCTTAAATGGATTTATTGAAGAGGAGGTGTATGTTGAACAACCCCCCGGGTTTGTTGATCCTACACATCCGGATTTTGTTTTCAAACTTGACAAAGCTCTTTATGGTTTAAAACAAGCCCCTAGGGCTTGGTATGAAAGGTTTTCTTCATTTTTAATCTCAAATGGTTTTAAGAAAGGAAAAATTGATACAACTTTGTTTACAAAATATGTAGAAAATGATATTCTTATTGTGCAAATTTATGTGGATGATATCATTTTTGGTTCTACTAATGAAACCCTTTGCCAAGCTTTTGAATCATGCATGAAGGAAGAATTTGAAATGTCTATGATGGGTGAGCTCAACTATTTCCTTGGTCTCCAAATCAAACAAAGAAAGGATGGGATCTTCATCAATCAAGCCAAGTACACAAAGGAACTTATCAAGAGATTTGGACTTGAAGGAGCTAGAACTAGCAAAACTCCCATGGCAACAACCACCAAGCTTGACAAGGATGAACAAGGTAAAAGTGTAGACATTAAGCTTTATCGTAGCATGATTGGTAGTTTATTGTATTTGACGGCTAATAGGCCGGATATTATGTTTTGTATATGTCTTTGTGCTCGTTTTCAAACATGTCCTAAGGAGTCTCATTTAGTAGCGGTAAAATGCATTATTAGATACCTTAAGGGCACAATTGAAATGGGTTTGTGGTATCCGAAACCGGATTATTTGAAATGAAGAGTTTTTCGGATGCCGACTATGCGGGTTGTAGGGTAGATAGGAAGAGTACAAGTGGAACATGTCAATTTCTTGGTAATTGTCTTGTTTCTTGGTCTTCCAAAAAGCAAAATTCGGTAGCCCTTTCAACCGCCGAGGCGGAGTATGTTGCAGCCGGAGCTTGTTGTGCACAAGTTCTTTGGATGAAACATACTCTCCTTGACTATGATTTGCATTTTGATCATATTAAAATATTTTGTGATAATATTAGTATTATTCATATGACTAAAAATGCAAATCAACATAGTAAAACTAAGCACATTGACATTAGATATCACTTTCTTAGAGATCATTATGAGAAAGGTGATATTGATATTGATTATGTTTCTACCGATTTTCAACTTGCCGATATTTTTACAAAACCTCTAGACTATGCTAGATTTTCATTTATTTGTGGTGAGTTGAATGTTTGTATTATAGATTCTTGAAAGAAAATTTTCTTATGTTGTTTACCCTTTTTGATGTATGACAAAAAGGGGAGAAAAAGTTTAGTTTATTGTTTTTATGCACTTTGGATATTGTTTTGTGCATTGTGTTTTATGCTTTATGTATATAGCCATTCATTTTTATACATAGTCATTCTTTTATACATAGAATAATTTGAGGGGGAGCTTCCATGCTCGTTTCCCATGTTTAAAATAACTATATGTTTTCTCATCATCAAAAAGGGGGAGATTGTTAGCCCAAGGTTACAATCACCCGTTTTAGTGTGTTTTGATGATCACAAAACATATATAGTTATTTGTACTAATCATGTTTGTTGTTTCAGTGTGTTTCAGGGTTCTAATGATTCTAGGAGCATTCTTCCCTAAAGGAAGGTGTTTTTGACTCAAGTCACTCATTTCGGGCTCAAGTATCAAGCTTTGCAAGATCACATATGGAGAAGCTCACTTGAAGACCTTGTAGTCAATTAGAACCAATGTAAAAAATAGTTTGTTAAAGTTTGAGGTTGTAGAATATTGGCTCTGGGACACACACACGCACACATTTTTTCAAAAATACAGTTTTTAGTTTTGATGTTTTGTTTAAAATTCATGCCTTGGTCTCTATACATGATTCAATGTTTACAAATTTTATAACTTGTTTATATCATGTATTTCTATCTTTCCAGTATGATACTTAGTAAAATTTTCCTACAAAAATTATTCTGAAACTTTTCAAAGTCCAAAAATTCCTCTCAGTTTTTTCTGTGTCAGGCTGGACCGGCCGACCGGCCGGTCGACCAGATCCTGTGTCCTGGACGTGCACGCTCATGCATGTCTGTCGGCCGGCCGAAAACTTCTGCTCTCTGTTTTTTGTCAGTCGGCCGACCGGCCGACCGCCTATACAAAACTTTGTTTCCTTCTCTTTGCCAGTCGGCCGACCGGTCGACCCGAGCCCAACGGCTATATGCCAGCAGGGCTGACGGCCGACGGGGACGGCGACCGCCAAGCCTGCCAGAGCCCAACGGCTCTTTCCTCTTTGGTGCAATTCTGAAATCTGTTTTTGGATCTATTTTTTTGGCAGAACTTCTTTCAGTTTTTGGGATTATTTTGGGATCAAATGAGCTTAATTAAAATCTGCTTTAATCCCTTCCTCTCCCTATAAATAGAGGAGATAGGTCTCTTGCAAAAATACCCAAAAAATCCCTAGTTTACAAGTTTTCAAAAGAAAGAAAAAGTTTCATAGCTCTCAAATTCTCTCTTGCATTCTTGGCTTTTGTTTTTCAGTTGTGTTCTCAAGCAAGTTTCATTTACAACTGAGTTTGTTTTTCTCACTACACTTCTAGAGCCAAAATTCTCATCCTCATTATATAAGGAAGTTGTAAAGAGAAAGTTTGTAAGAAGTTTGTGATCCTTTTGGTGATCACTTGGCTACTTGTTCCTTCTTCTTGTTCTTGTTGAGATACCTCTTTGGTAGAGGTTTGTAAGTGGTGGAGTTCGGTACTCCGGTCTTCGGTAGACCTTGTAAAGTCCTCGGTGGATAGTGGAAACCCTTCACGGCAGTGAAGGCGGGGAGTAGAGCGGTGGCTCGAACCTCGAAACAAATACTTTGTGTTTGCGATTGATTTTCTCTTTGCTCTCTATTGCTCTTACTTTCTTGCTTGTGTTATTGCTATTCTTTCATACCTTGTGATATATCTTGTGTGCATTTCATAATTGCTTCAAATTCATTTCTTGTTACATTGTCGATCATTACTCATACAACAAGATTGCAATACGCACCTCAAACTCATATCTAGAGGAATCACGAGGAAGGATTTCAGAGCCCTTCGCCGGGTATTCGGCTCTTAGTCTTGTTTTGAGTGATCGTTGCATCATTCATACATACTTGTTTTAAAAAGATTGTTAGATTAGCATATACACCTATTCACCTCCCTCTAGGTGTTTTCAAGATTGATCCTTAGTAACTAACATATGGTATGTGCACCTCGAGTCAAGTAACCAAACATCTGAGTATTTACCTTTTCCTGACTCAGCTATCAAGACATCACATGAATCCTCGTCCGCTTCTTCGATAACTCTGGCTTGATCTGACTTTTCATTGGTACTAATCCCATCAGAATCTTTGCCGCCTTTCCTCTTCAGTATCTCCTTATATTTTGTACAATTTTTCTTGATATGCCTTGGTTTCTTGCAAAAGTAGCGAGAGAAACTGTTAGAAGCCTCTGGATCCCTTTTGGGTCCCTTGCTCTCTGATCTTTTCCTCTGGCTCTTGACAAACAATGCTGAGGCCTCCTACGTAGAATCTGTCTTTTTCATCAGCATGTTGTTCTAGAACATCTGTCTGACATCTTCTAACTCTAAGGTCTCCTTACCATACATGATGGTGGTTGCCAAGTGGTCATAACTTGATGGAAGAGAAGAGAGTAACAGAAGAGCTTTGTCTTCTTCTCCTAGCTTAACCTCTTGAGCTAACAAGTCGCTTAAAATTTAATTAAAAGCATTGCGATGTTATAGAATAGACGTACCTTCCTTCATCCGAAGGCTGTATAACTGCTTCTTCATGAGAGCTTTTTCGACAAACTCTTTGTCATGTATAGACTCTCCAGCCTACACCAAAGACCAGCAGTTGTCTCCTATCCATCACGTTGTAGAGGACCTCATTTGATAGGCACGATATGTAAATCACCTAGAGAGGGGTGAATAGGTGATTATACTAATCTAGAAACTAAATACGGAAGCTAAAATAAATTTGCAACACACTTAATACAACCAACAAGTGTAGCCGAATTCCCCGTGAAGGGCTCTGGACTAACTCCTCTTAATTCCCCTAGATATGGGTTGAGGTGCTATATGAAGCTCTTGTGGTTAAGTACAAGTGAGGCACACACACAAGCAAGCCAAGCATATAAGGATGATAAGCAATATGAAATAATGCAAGGCACAAATGCAAGCAAGTATGAATGATATGGCAATATGAATAATGCTATGCACAACACAAATAGAGAGAGGGTTAGAGAGATAATGGATCAAACGCAAACACAAAGATATGTTTCGAGGTTAGAGCCCCTAGCTCTACGTCCCCGCCTTCACCGAGAAGGATTTCTAATCCACTATCTTGTCCACCGAGGACTCCCACCGAGGGAACCTCCACCGAGGAGGATTTGTTACAACAATAGGAGTACCGAACTCCTCTCTCAAATACCGCCTCACAACCGAGGGGTAGGCCCGTAGCCAAACAACAACCAACACCTCTACCGAAGAGGGTTATAAACTAAACTCCACCTCTCACTAGAGGGAGCAAACCACAATCTCAACCTCTACCAAAGAGAGAGCAAACCAATCACCCGATCAACCTCTACCAAAGAGGGATACAACAAAAGCAAAGGTGTTTACAACACTTAGAGGTTTCCACAACCTCAAACAATCTCTTTTCCACAAAACAAAGATCCTAATAGAATAGGATAGAAGATAAGTTCAAGTGTGAAAAAATAAGTGTTTTGATCAAAGAAAATCTCTTGGGAAAATACCAAATTGATATAGAAATGAAGAACAAGAAACCAATTGTCAAAAACCTATTTTCTTTGAAAATAACAAAAAACTTTAAAAACAAACAAGATTAATCTTTTGGCTCTTTAAACACTTTTGAAAACTTATTTTTAAAACTAGAGAATGGGGAAATATTTGCTCTGAAAAATCTTGTTCAAAACCTGTAACCCCCTGCTCCCTGCTGTACGTATCACAGTATCAGTTCGCGATACGACGTACAAAATTGATTTTTACCTCCGTGGTAGTCCGATTGAGCTGATTTTAGTTTTAAAAATTATTTTCTAATATTTTAGATTTTCAGGATTTTCTGGAATTTTTCTGGATTATTTTGGAAAATCTCCGGAGTAGGTGTCGACCGATACTCGACCGATACCGATAATTGGCCTTACGATTTTTAATTCACAAATGGAGTTGTATTTTAAAAATCCGCTTTTACCATGCACCTAAGAATCGTGTTATCTACGTTAGGGAATTTTTGGGGATTTTTCTGAATTTATCGAAAATCCGGCCAAACCGGTGTCGCCCAGTACCGGCGACATCTTCCGGGATTTTTAATTTGCAAAACCAGATCGAATTTCTTCAAACCGTTTTCATATTACATCTCAGAATAATATTCTTAATTTTTTGTAATTTTTGGGCACCGTTCGGAGCTGGTCGAATTTTGGGCCAATATAATAATATAAATTAATATATTAATCTTTTTCTTTTCCTTTCTTTTCTTTCCTCTTCTCCATTTCGCTGGAGAGTTCCCCACCGACTCCTATGCCACCGCCATCTCTCTCCTCTCTAATTTAAAATCCTCTCTCTCTCCACTACCTCTCTCTCATTATCACAAACCCCCTCTCTCTCTTACACTCTCTCTCCCCAACTCTCTCTCTCTCTAAATCTCTCTCTCTATTTCTCTCACTCTCTCTCTCTGTGCGCCCAACAAGGGGGGACCCGACCCGTCACCAACGACTAGGCCGCCGGCTGCCGCCGGCCGCGACCCCAGGCCGGCGCCTCCCCAGGCCGGCCACCTTCTCCTTCTTCCTCTTCTTCTTCTTCTTCTTCTTCTTTCTTTCCTTTTCTTTTCTCTGTTCTTTCCTTCCTCTCTCTGTTACTCTCTCTTTCTCTCCCTCTTTCTCTCTCTCTCTCTCTCACGGCACAGCCGGAGCTGGGACCGCCGCCGGCAGGCCGGCCGGCCGCATAAGAGCAGCAGCAGCTTGTTGTTTGTGGGAAAGTGGGTTCGGGTGTAACCCGAACCCAGTAGCCCCTATTGGGTTTGGGTTAAACCCGTTAACCCTATACATCCACTACCCATTTCATTTAAGTGATGGGTTTGGGTATTGGATCCAAACCCAACCCGTTATGAGCCCAAACCCGCATCCAAATCCATTACAGGTAATTTTACAGAAAACCCCCTGATTCAATTTGTTAATTGCATTTGAATTCCTTTTATTTACATATTTAACACATTTCCGTTACTTTTAGTGTTCGGGCGATATCGGGAGCATCCGGACTCCGATTTGGATGATTCTGGATCCGTTGTGATCGTGGGAAAGAGAGCTACCTGCTTATGGCAAGTTTGTGAGTATTTTTATTTTATAAATTATCTTTTATCATGTTTAGGGATAGGAATTGATTGCTTTCTGTGACAAATCATGATTATGGATAAAATACGGTAACTATTAATTATTAGCTGGTAATGATTAGACATGCATTGTAATAAGAATAACCTAGAATATTTTTAGGTATTTCCTGATTTAGAATAAAGATAAGGAGGTAATAATAATAATAATAAATACTGACATAGACAACTCGGACACAGTCATTCTACTTGCACAGCAGCTGCCACTCGGGCCACTAGGTCGTCATATGCTTGTACACTCTTATGACATGTAGTGTATCACAGTCACGTGACATGCATACTGAGCCATAGATATACGATGACACTACACTGTTACTAGACAATCATGCTAGACACCGTTACGGTAAGTCACAGGACATGGTATTACACGATACATGGACCACTGGTATTCATGGATTAGTGCTCTGCAGACTTATGGCTACACATCTATGTTCCACGAGTACGGATAACATTCCATATTATTGTTATTATCAAGATACCGATGTATTATATGGATTATTGCTACACATTTATGTTTCATGGGTACACGGATATACCAATGCACGGACTACCGCATGTCATATTATTATCATCGTCACATGGATTCTCGGCATAGCACTGTTACACATGCATGTATGGTTTCTTTATTCTTGTCATATGGATTCCCGCTCAGGTTACATGTATTATTGTTCCATGTTACCGTATTCATGTTATATGATTGTTTCCTGTCACCGATATGGATATTCCCGTTACTGGACATGAGAGCTGTTGATACGCGATATGTGGAATCTGAAAAATCACCTAGAGGGGGGTGAATAGGTGATTTTGCTAATCTAATGAACTTAATGCGAAATTTAAAAGCTAATTGCAATAGACAAGAGATGCGTACTCAAACAAGCCAAGCAAATAAATATGAATGAACAATATGAATTGATGCAAGGCACAAAGTAAAGAGAGAGAGTAAGAGCCAAGGGATCAAGCGCAAACAACAAGATATGTTTCGAGGTTCGAGCACCCAGCTCTACATCCCCGCCTTCACCCAGAAGGATTTTAAGTCCACTAGCTTGTCCACAAAGGACTCCCACAAAGGGAACCTCCACCGAGGATTTGGGGCAATCACAATTACAAGGAGTACCCAACTCCTCTCCTTACAAACACAACCTCCTCCTTGAGGCACAACTCCAAGCCAACAACAATCACCTCACAACTTGAGGGATTAGCACAAACCAATACAAGGATCACCTCACAACTTGAGGGATACAACCTAAAGGCACAAAGCCAAGAAAAGATTAGGTTTACAATTTGGTGGTCAAAACAATAACCACAAACAATCTCTTTCTCCCACACAAAGATCCTATAGAATAAGAAAGTAGATGTAGCTCAAGTGTGGAGAAAACCAATGGAATGGAAATCATAATCACAAAGAAAATCCTTGGGAAAAACTGAAACCAAGATATAGAAGTTGAATCAAAATCTTTTCCCAAAAACCCTTTTCTTTGATATTCCAAACCCTAGCAAAAACACCAAATAGATTGTTCAATTTGAATCCAAAAACTTCTTTTGATTGCTGTGAAAACACTAGAGAGTAAGGAAAAATTCGCACAAAAAATCTTCTGGAAAACTGGCCATTAATGGGGTATTTATAGCCCCCAGAAAAATATAGCCGTTGGCAGCAGAAACTGCAGAAATACCCTGCCGGTTGACCGTGCGGTCGACCAGCCAACGGTCACATTTTGACCGTTGCCAGCTACCGGTCGACCGTCCGGTCGACCGAAACAAACAGAGACTAGCCTGCATACAGTCGGTCGACCGTGCGGTCAGCCGGCCCAATAGGCAGCCAGCGTGCATGTATCCGTGCACGTCGGTCGACCGGCTACTTGGTGCGGCCGACCTTCGGGTCGACCGACCTAGCCTGGCAGAGGCTGTTCTGGACAGAAAAACTGAGGAATTAAATATCCAATAAATTCTTGTAAACTACTTAAAATCCCCAAAAATAGTTTTGACAATTTGCATTGATATATAAACATATGATAAAAGTTTTGCCTCAAATATCAAGCAATTAAAACTATTTTTGTATCTTACAATATTTTTAAAAACCAAAAACCGTATTTTCTAAAACTTGGATTTTTGAATAGAAAATACGTTTTGTCCAAAACTCTTCCAAATACAAAAACATGATATTAAACAACATTTAGGAATGATGTATATGGATATAATCCTATATACATGAAACATATATATATATATATATATATAATATATATATATATATATATATATATATATATATATATATATATATATATATATATATATCCATGTTTTTGACATTAATTCCAAAATATGTTTTGTTAAAAATACCAAAACATAAAACACATGAATTAGTAAGTCAAAACTAAGTTTGTCTAGGAAATTAAGCATGCATGTATATAGAACAAATCTAATATACATTAAACCATGTAAACTTGTTTTGAATCTATCTATTCATGCAAACCAAGATCGGTTAAACCTAAAACTGAAAAACCGAAAACCAATATTCAAAACATGAAACGTGTGTGTTTTGTGAACTTGAGCATATCATACTATTCTAATCTTTACAATTTGGATCTAAACACAAAACTAAACTATGGTACCGAAGTCTTCTTGTAGAGCGCAATCTCCAAGCCGACTCGATCCAAAACTCCTTGATCCACCGAGCAATTGCTATATATGATCTTGATGCTCGGGCACGGGAATCACCAAGTGAAGGCTTCCAAACTCCTCTTTTGAAGCAACCACTAACAAATAACTTGATTAATGATCTGAAACTAAAATCACAAGATTATTAGTACACACAACTACATGAGTTAATCATCATCAAAACTAGAGTGGAAGGCCTCTGGGCCAACAGAATCCCACATCTATTGTTCCCGTTTCCTGTTATATTGTTCCCGTTATATTGTTCCCGTTTCCCGTTATATTGTTCTATGCTATCAACAGAGCTCAGGTCCAGTTATCATGTTACCCGTATCATGTATTTGTTCTTGTGACATTGTATACTTGACATATCAAATCATAAAGCTAACTTGGGTATAGGGGAGACTTGACGGTTGATTAGATCATATCGGGTGGATGTCTGGATCCATTGTTTGTCCCACTGCAGGGGACGGGGTAATGCTGGCTACTGTCTGTTACTCATGAGCATCCCATTATTGTTTTAGCTCATTGAGATTCCCGTTACATGTTATAGCTCTAGCGGGCTGACCCTGGTCTCAGCAGTCAGGGGTCTATTTAAGGCCGTTGTCCCGGGTATGCACGGGATACACCCACCTGATAAGAACTCCTCGACCATGGGTTTCCAATTAACATAATAAAACAGTATACACACAATAGTGACGTCGGGAAAACTTATTATTTGGTCACTCTCTCGTTTGGATAATGGTACCCGTAGGCCATGTCCGGATGGGTTCGACTGGAGTGCGGGCTCCAGTATGAACTGCTAGTGGTATGGGACACTGGAAGAGATTGATTAAAATACCAAGTGGTACTGATTGCTACTATTGTATAAATAACATGACTTGCCTGATACATGTTTACTACTTGTTACTGTTCCTTGCCTGATACATGTTTACTATCGTATAGTTGTACTTATTATTGTACCTGATCATTTATCCGATATTATGTTACATGTATACTTGTTACTTTAACTGATACATGTTACACTTTCTGTAGTGGCATACTATTCATACATATGTGCATATATTATATTTTCTGTATACCTTGCAGACATCATTACTGTCTATGCACCACACCGTATACTGGTTAGTTAGCATATGCCCATCTGCATATTCACTACTATCACATCACCACTAGCATGTTCACTTCTATCATATCACCACTAGATAACATTATAGATTATATAAACTGGATACGATTAGAGACATGACCCGATGACCTGTTTATATATTTCTACTGCTTATTATATCCATATTATATGGTATCCCTAGTCCCACATCATGTATTATATATTAGTATCGTGCTTGTATTACTATTGTATATATTACTGCCTCCTTCATTTTACCACTCACTAGGTCGCTTTCTGACGACCCTGGGTTTACGTGCCCAGATTGGAGATCCGCGTACCGTAGTATCCGAGAGTGCCTTGAAGTCACATAAGAGATTCCTCATCGAGACACTTCATAGATATCTTTATGATTTATTGCTGTTATCTTATTTATCCCTATCTTTCCTATCTATTATGATCACTCACCTTTTTCTACAGGTATTCTTATACTTATTTCCGGCTGGGACCCTTATAACTATGAGGTGATTTCCTGTATTGAGGCTTAACGTACGCGTGAGGTTGTTTTCACCTCGCGTATGTACGTCGTCATAACGTCTCCGTATCTTTAGGATCGGGGCGTTACAAAGTGGTATCAGAGCTTAGGTTCACACCTGGTGTGGGTAACCACCTGGGTCAATACTCGGGCTCTTACTAACAGTACAATCAAATTCAGATTCAAGTTAGTCTGTATCTGAATTTGGGATTCCAGCAACGAGTACAAGAATACCATGCCGTTGACAATTTATTTCTTACCTCATTTGTATTCCTTCCTTCCGGTTGTCAACCAGAATATTCGATTTCCTTCTCGTTTTCTTGGCTTCTTGTGGCTTCCAATCCGTTAGGATTAGTTCACTACCATACTTCCCCATCCCGAGTTCTTTATAGATAGCAAAGTGCGCAGCGGAAATGTCGTGGACCCATAACCTTTAGGCTTTGGGGTTGGAAATATTGTTCTCACACCTGCATTGAAATTTCGAGGATGAAATTTTTTGTAAGGTGGGGGAGAATGTAACCCCCTGCTCCCTGATGTACGTATCACAGTATCAGTTCGCGATACGACGTACAAAATTAATTTTTACCTCCATGATAGTCTGATTGAGCTGATTTCAGTTTTAAAAATTATTTTCTAATATTTTAGATTTTTCAAGATTTTTTGGAATTTTTCTGGATTATTTTGGAAAATCTCCGGAGTCGGTGTCGACCGATACCGATAATCGGCCTTACGATTTTTAATTCACAAATAGAGTTGTATTTTGAAAATCCGCTTTCACCATACGCCTAAGAATCGTGTTATCTACATTAGGGGATTTTTGGAGATTTTTCTAAATTTATCGAAAATCCGGCCAAACCGGTGTCGCCCGGTTCCGGCGACATCTTCCGGGATTTTTAATTTGCAAATCAGATCAAATTTCTTTAAACTGTTTTCATATTACGTCTCAAGATAATATTCTCTATTTTTTGTAATTTTTGGGTACCGTTCGGAGCTGGTCGAATTTTGGGCCAATATAATAATAATAATAAATTAATATATTAATCTTTTTCTTTTCCTTTATTTTCTTTCCTCTTCTCCATTTCGCTGGAGAGTTCCCCACCGACTCCTGTGCCACCGCCATCTCTCTCTCCTCTCTAATTTAAAATCCTCTCTCTCTCCTCTACCTCTCTCTCTCATTATCACAAACCCCCTCTCTCTCTTACACTCTCTCTCTCCCCAACTCTCTCTCTCTCTCTAAATCTCTCTCTCTATTTCTCTCACTCTCTCTCTCTCTGTGCGCCCAACAAGGGGGGACCCGACCCGTCACCAGCGACCAGGCTGCCGGCCGCCGCCGGCCGCGACCCCAGGCCGGCGCCTCCCCAGGCCAGCCACCTTCTCCTTCTTCCTCTTCTTCTTCTTCTTCTTCTTTTTCTTTCCTTTTCTTTTCTCTGTTCTTTCCTTCCTCTCTCTGTTACTCTTCTCTTTCTCTCCCTCTTTCTCTCTCTCTCTCACGGCACAGCCGGAGCCGGGACCGCCGCCGGCAGGCCGGCTGGCCGCACAAGAGCAGCAGCAGCTTGCTGCTGCTGCTGTTGTTTGTGGGAAAGTGGGTTCGGGTGTAACCCGAACCCATTAGCCCCTATTGGGTTTGGGTTAAAACCCGTTAACCCTATACATCCACTACCCATTTCATTTAAGTGATAGGTTTGGGTATTGGATCCAACCCGACCCGTTATGAGCCCAAACCCGCATCCAAATCCATTACAGGTAATTTTATAGAAAACCCCTGATTTAATTTGTTAATTACATTTGAATTCCTTTTATTTACATATTTAACCCATTTCTGTTACTTTTAGTGTTCGGGCGATATCGGAGCATCCGGACTCCGATTTGGATGATTCTGGATCCGTTGCGATCATGGGAAAGAGAGCTACCTGCTTATGGCCAGTTTGTGAGTGTTTTTATTTTATAAATGATCTTTTATCATGTTTAGGGATAGGAATTGATTGCTTTCTGTGACAAATCATGATTATGGATAAATACGGTAACTATTAATTATTAACTGGTAATGATTAGACATGCATTGTAATAAGAATAACCTAAAATATTTTTAGGTATTTCCTGATTTAGAATAAAGATAAGGAGGTAATAATAATAATAAATACTGACATAGACAACTCGGACACAGTCATTCTACTTGCACAGCAGCTGCCACTCGGGCCACTAGGTCGTCATATGCTTGTACACTCTTATGACATGTAGTGTATCACAGTCACGTGACATGCATACTGAGCCATAGATATACGATGACACTACAATGTTACTAGACAATCATGCTAGACACCGTTACGGTAAGTCACAGGACATGGTATTACACGATACACGGACCACTGGTATTCATGGATTAGTGCTCTGCAGACTTATGGCTACACATCTATGTTCCACGAGTACGGATAACATTCCATATTATTGTTATTATTAAGATACCGATGTATTATACGGAGTATTGCTACACATTTATGTTTCATGGGTACACGGATATACCAATGCACGGACTACCGCATGTCATATTATTATCATCGTCACATGGATTCTCGGCATAGCACTGTTACACATGCATGTATGGTTTCTTTATTCTTGTCATATGGATTCCCGCTCAGATTACATGTATTATTGTTCCATGTTACCGTATTCATGTTATATAATTGTTTCCTGTCACTGATATGGATATTCCGTTACTGGACATGAGAGCTGTTGATACGCGACATGTGGAATCCCACATCTATTGTTCCCGTTTCCTGTTATATTGTTCCTGTTATATTGTTCTCGTTTCCCGTTATATTGTTCTATGCTATCAACAGAGCTCAGGTCCAGTTATCATGTTACCTGTATCATGTATTTGTTCTTGTGACATTGTATACTTGATATATCAGATCATAAAGCTAACTTGGGTATGGGGGAGACTTGACGGTTGATTAGATCATATCGGGTGGATGTCTGGATCCATTGTTTGTCCTACTGCAGGGGACGGGGTAGTGCTGGCTACCGTCTGTTACTCATGAGCATCCCGTTATTGTTTTAGCTCATTGAGATTCCCGTTACATGTTACAGCTCTAGCGGGCTGGCCCTGGTCTCAGCAGCCAGGGATCTGTTTAAGGCCGTTGTCCCGGGTATGCACGGGATACACCCACCCGATAAGAACTCCTCGACCATGGGTTTCCAATTAACATAATAAAACAGTATACACACAATAGCGACGTCGGGAACACTTATTATTGGTCACTCTCTCGTTTGGATAATGGTACCCGTAGGCCATGTCCGGATGGGTTCGACTGGAGTGCGGGCTCCAGTATGAACTGCCAATGGTATGGGACACTGGAAGAGATTGATTAAAATACCAGGTGGTACTGATTGCTACTATTATATAAATAATATGACTTGCCTGATAAATGTTTACTACTTGTAACTGTTCCTTGCCTGATACATGTTTACTATCGTATAGTTGTACTTATTATTGTACCTGATCATTTATCCGATATTATGTTACATGTATACTTGTTACTAACTGATACATGTTACACTTTCTGTAGTGGCATACTATTCATACATATGTGCATATATTATATTTTCTGTATACCTTGCAGACATCATTACTGTCTATGCACCACACTGTATACTGGTTAGTTAGCATATACCCATCTGCATATTCACTGCTATCACATCACCACTAGCATGTTCACTTCTATCATGTCACCACTAGATAACATTATAGATTATATAAACTGGATACGATTAGAGACATGACCCGATGACCTGTTTATATATTTCTAATGCTTACATGTTTATATTTCTACTGCTTATTATATCCATATTATATGGTATCCCTAGTCCCACATCATGTATTATATATTAGTATCGTGCTTGTATTACTATTGTATATATTACTGCCTCCTTCATTTTACCACTCACTAGGTCGTTTTCTGACGACCCTGGGTTTGCGTACCCAGATTGGAGATCCGCGTACCGTAGTATCCGAGAGTGCCTTGGAGTCACATAGGAGATTCCTCATCGAGACACTTCATAGGTATTTTTATGATTTATTGTTGTTATCTTATTTGTCCCTATCTTTCCTATCTGTTATGATCACTCACCTTTTTCTGCAGGTATTCTTGTACTTATTTCCGGCTGGGACCTCTATAACTATGAGGTGATTTCCTATATTGAGGCTTAACGTACGCGTGAGGTTGTTTTCACCTCGCGTATGTACGTCACCATAACGTCTCCGTATCTTTAGGACGGGGCGTTACAAAACCCCCAAGAATTGGGGTATTTATAGCCCCAAAAGAAAACTAGCCGTTAGGCTGATCTGTCAGCTTGACAGGCCTGCGGTCGACCAGTCCGTCGACCGCCAACGGTCATAAATATGACCGTTGGGGCTTCCCGGTCGACCGCCTGGTCGACCGCCCAGATACAGAGAGCACTGCTCTCTGGTCCGGTCGACCGACCAGTCGACCGGCCCATTACCTGCCCAGACGTGCACAAGACTGTGCACGTCGGTCGACCGTGTGGCCGACCGGCTCTGGCATACGGTCGACCGTTCCGGTCGACCGCCACAGCCTGGCAGCCAATTTTTGGGTCAGAAACTGGGGTTAAAATATTTCTAAAATTCTTTAAAAACTTCTAAAAATCCCCAAAAATAGTTTTACCATTTTGCATTGATATATAAACATGTGATAAAAATTTTAACTCAAATATCAAGCAAGTTAGACTATTTTTGTATCTTATCATTTTTACCAAGAACCAAAACTTGTATTTTATCAAACTTTGATTTTTCAATAGGAAATCTGATTTTCCTAAAACTCATGAATAGGCATATCAAAATAAGTTTGTATAAGTCATGTAAGCATGTATGTATATAGAGCACAACTAATATACATAAAATAAAGTAAACTTGTTTTGATCAATCTATTCATGAAAACAAAATCCAAACATAAAACGTGTGTGTATTGTGCACTTGAGCATATCAACTATTCTAAGCTTTACACATGGATCTAAAACACACTAAACTATGGAAACCTAAGTCTTCTTGATGATCTTCCATTTTCAAGCCGACTCGATTCCAAACGTGATCCACGAGCTAGGCTATGTATGATCTTGATGCTCGGGCCCTGGAATCACCAAGTGAAAGCTTCCAAACTCCTCTTTTTGAAGCAATCACCAACTAATATCTGTTATATGATCTGAAACTAAAATCACAAGATTATTAGTAAACATAACTACATGAGTTAATTATCATCAAAACTAGAGAGGAAGGCCTTCGGGCCAACACAATATGATCATCGCCTTTGCATGGAAGTTGATGTCATTCAATCATCATCCTCCATCTTCGATGGCTTCTTCTCAATACCAAGCAGGGCCTTGTGTGTGCCCTCCTTCACGAGCAACAATGATATTACTTGTATCTTCCACAATAGGAAGTTGGACTTCCCGTTGAATTTTTCCACCTCAAACTTGGTTGTCGTGGTCATCTTGCTAGCCATCGCTCTGATACCAATTGTTAATGATCTATCACCAATCAAATAACAGAGTAACACCGAGTTGAATACTCGGCAACGGAAGTGAAAGTGTAGAAAATCTACCACTAGCAAGCAAATGAAACTAAATCACCACATAAACCAAAAAACACAAGATTTAACGTGGTTCAATAATGTGCCTACATCCACGGGGAGGAGGGGAGAAATTTTTATTGAAAACAGAGAAGAAAATATAAGAGTTACAAGATCTCTCTCTCTCTCACACAACTCTCAATGGTGGAAAACAGAATTTCTCTTGAATTCTTGACACTTCTTGACTCACCTTCAAAAGGTCACTCTCAAGAGATTTATATAAGCACCTAGGATGATCCTAATCATTCATAAACTCCAATAATCAAATCAAGACCGACTCAAAAAAATAGAAAAGTTGTATCCAAACTAAAACAGGAAACATATCCATTTTAGAAAAATGCCAGAACTTGTATTAGTCGACTAGGGCAATTTATTAGTCAACTAATACCCAGTATTAGTCGACTACGCCCAGAGTCTAGTCGACTACTATAATACAATTTGAGAATCCAACTCTCTGTTGTAGGGCCTAGTCGATTATACCAAAGTATCAGTCGACTAGCCCAAACCTAGTCGACTAATAAAACCTATTAGTCGACTAATAACTTGAACAATGCCTGCACACGTCCATGCTTAATTTGTGAAGTTTATAACACCTCCACCTAAACTTGAATTTTTCTCCAATGAATATGAGGCACTCCAAAATACTAATAGTTGGTAATATAAAGTTGTAAGTGAAAAAGTGTATTGTATTTTACGGTATTTGGTTGTCGTAATGTGTAAGTCATAAGTGAAAAGTTGACCCCAAAATTGACTATTTGGTGATTTAAAATTTCAATATTGCAAATATATACTAAAAATACTAAATATTAAAAAAATAATATTAATATAAAAAAAATACAAATTTGCATGACCAAAATTAACTGTAAGTGAGTTTTAAGTGAGTGGTAATTATGTTGCAAGTGAGTGGCAGTTGGGTTGCGTAGGTCTTTTATGAATTATGGTCCAAACAAACACCGTAGTTGTAATTGGTTGTAAGTCATTTACGAATTATGGCATTTTATGGCCTTTTACGCGAAACAAATAGCCTTAGTGAAGCTTGGTTTGTATTAAACACTTAAGCGCAATATACTATGGTAGGGGTGCCATTGGATGCGGATTATCCGCGGATATCCGCATCGAATCCGCCTCCAACTCGGATATGAATATCATTTTTTCACATATGTAAATATCCATATTATCCGTATCCGAAGGTTAGGTGAAGATACGGATATGGTAAAAGCAATATCCGATCCATATCCGATCTGATTTCCGAAAGTCGGGTGCTTGATAATGAATCTCGTATGGAAAAGATTATTCATCAATGGAATGAGGCAATAGATTTTTGATATTTAGAGTTGGTAAAAAAAAGGCAGAAAGTATCCGATTATTATAAGAGTAGCACGAGATATTTTGAGTATTTTGACATTAACTATGATATTGAATCGACATTAGCACCGAAGGTTGTGTAATCAATTGTTATAGAAGTCGAATGACAATGGATACATTGAAAGCATTGATATGTACATAATAATATCATAGTCTGTATCACATTTTATATTGTTGTAGATGAGATAAAAATAATATAAGTATATCTGTTTAGTTTATCCTTAACTGTATCTATTTTTACATATCCGATTACCTGCATCCGATTCGCTAATATCAGATCCGCATCCCATATCCGATTTTGACAGATAGAGATATCATTTTTTCACATCCGCTAATATCTGTATCCGTATCCGAATCCGAAGGTTGGGTGCGAATACGAATATGGTAAAGATAATATCTGATCCGTATCCGATCCGATGCCACTAACTATGGTCATTGTGGACATAGTCATGGGTTGTAGTTTTTGTTGTGCCCACATTAGACCTGTCAACGGGTCGGGTTCGGGTCGGGTCGGGTGGTACCAGACCCGGACCCGATTACTATAGGATGTACCATACCCGACCCGTTTACCCGCGGGTATAGAACCTAGGTTCCCATACCCGGACCCGTGGGTTCGCGGGTCTGGACCCGTTTACCCGGACCCGTGGGTTATGATGTTTCCTGTCTGTAAGTTATGAGAAGTCATGGCTATCACACAAAAATGTTTGACAAGTGGTATTTGGAGAAGACAATGCATACCTAGTTATTCTTCCCCATTACTAATCCAGTTGGCAAACATTAATTAGCTGACATGAGCTATATATAGTGTTTCCTATCTATATAGTGTTCCCATTTACTAATCGGGTAAACGGGCAAACGGGTATGGTCCATGAAAATCATACCCGACCCATTTACTATCGGGTAAACGGGCAAACGGGTATTCGGGTTCGGGTCCAGAACTGAGTTTCCCATACCCGTCTAAACGGGTCGGGTCCGGGTCTAGACCCGACCCGTTGACAGGCCTAGCCCACATGCTACTTCTTATTTCCTGCTATGTATTTGCTTCTTGTAATGCATATGTTAGATAGTTTTCAAAGTTTATTTCAACTTTCTTGACTTTGTTTCAATTTGCTTGTTATTACATTTCATGCTATGTAATAATTCACTTGTAATTATACTTTTAAAGAATATGTGGAAAAAATTAAAAGTTGAAAAACTAATATCACTTAGAGCCAAAACTACTTTTTTAAATAAAATATAAACTTAAATTTTTTTTATAAAAGTTCAAAAAAAAAACTTAAAAACTTGAAGATACAAAGCGAACAAAGCCAACACAAGGGGGAAAAAAAAAAAAAAAACTTGGCCAATTTGATGATCAGGATGGTGGCAATTTCTGCACGTGTATTTCATTTTTCTAGAACCAATTTGATTCGTTTCTTTGGAGCACCATTGTGTTGAGACTTCATGAACTCTTCACCTTTAAAATCACCATCCTTCTCCTCATCCTCCAAAAGAGTGATAACTTGATGCTTTCGGTTCTTCAGCAATTCCAATTCGATCAATTTTAACTTCTCGGTGATCAAAATTTTCATTTTATTATAACTTTCTTCAGGCTTAGAAGCTTCTAGAAATAATATTTGTTCACAAGGTCCCGGTTTCTGCCTTTGATGTCAACTTTGTCGTTTCTTCGCTCGTGGCTGCGGTGGAGTACAGAACAGACAAATTTTGGTCCACTGTTTGTCATATTATTATGTATCATCACGTGAAAATGGTGTTTACAGTATAGGATACTTTTTGGTTTTAGATTTAAGCAAGAACAATTTATCATAGGATATACAGCGTACAATTTGGAATGGAAGTTAAAAAAAACTCTGATCTGTCGTCCTCATTATGTTCATGTACCCACACAAAGATAGTCAGCGCGTATTGTATCAGCGGCAAACTCCCAAAGAGGTGACAATCGTCACAAAAATACAGTGTCGATTGAGTAGCTCTGCAATCGTCATTTCTGCGTGCTCATAAAACACACAAGTCGTCTCAAGAATCGTATTTCAATGGAAATATTTGTGTACAATATTGGTGCTTTCACTTTGTTTGTGCTCATTATTTCTAAATATAACTCCCCAGAAAAAATATTTCAGCCCCAGGAAGTCTCTGTTCCCCTATTTGATTGACTCAATGTGGTCCTTGCTCACTCCAGTAGATTTCTTAAATCTTTCTATAAGACTTCAAAATCACACGGTGGGTATGTTCTATACATCACCTTTTAAATTTCTTTTCAATTTCAGATTTTTGGGTAGATTTCTTCTGATGTGCTAGCAATATGATCGGTGTGTAGCTGTTGGCACAACAACTTGTACTGCATCACGCGTCGCATAATCAATGTCAGTCACTACAACTTTGGGTGATTGCTGGCGCATACAAATAAGAAATAATGATGACAACTAAATGTAAGATTCTTTGGTTTCTTTAGGGTGGCAGACGGGTCACGACCCGTCAGACCCGACCCGACGCGACCTGGAGTTAGCGGGTCTGGGTTTTGGGTCGTAATCGGGTCGACCCATCTGACCCGATTATTAAATGGGTCGGGTCGACCCGAACCCGCCAGACCCGCTTGACCTACCAGACCCAATTATTCTCTCCTCCTCGTCCTCCTCCCTCCGATCTCCTCCACCACCGCCACCGCCTCCTCCCCTTCAACTAAATTAAATTGTCAAAAAATATACGTGAGCCCAATTTCAAACCTCTGACCTCCAGTGTATGAGTTTAGTGTGATGACCAACCATATCACCAAACAATTTACTAATATAGTGTAAAGAAATTATATTTAAGGTTTAATAATTGGGTCAAATGGGTCGGGTCGGGTCGACCTGATTAAGTCTGGGTCGGGTATGGGTCTGAATTTTTAACCCGTATAATAATCGGGTAGGGTCGACCTGACCCGATTATTATACGGTCGAGCAGTAATGGGTCGGGTCGACCCGACCCGACCCAATTGCCACCCCTTGTTTCTTTGCAAACCACACACAACGGAAAATTATTACGATGATGGTTATTTACTTCGATGAAAGGAATAAATGGCATTTGATATCTATTTGTGCGGTAAGTATGCTAGAAATATGACTTGCACTCAAAGAATTAAGTTGAGGGATTAAGGAATAAATATGCATGATTAAAGCGCATGAAAGTGTTATTGCAAAGGTGATTAAGGAATTAATACATGGTTGTATACTAGCCATGAAAGTGTTCCATTAAACTATGGTTACATGTGCCTATAGGATAATTTTTGTGCAAACAAAAATTACAAGGAGATCATGCATCACTCGTTGATTAGTTTCAGTGCTAGAAAAGTGCCCGTGCCATTGGCACGTGAAGTTTGAAAATTATAATAATTCTTAATTATTGAATATATATTTCTAACATTTTAAGTAAAACAACATAATATCGATCAATCAAAAAGTATATAAACTAGTAGAAATATTTATTTATTTTCATTAAAATGTTAAAGTAGAAATAAAAAATATTTTAAAAAGTATTTCTACAAAAAATAAAAAAGGATAGAATCAAAATAGAAAATTTCTGAAGTAATGGAAAATAATAATCAAGAAAAAAATTAAAAAGTATGAAGAAAAGAAGAAAACTCAAAATATTAAAAATCTAGAAACAAAAGAATAATGAAAAGTAAAGAACAAATCAACAAAAAAGACAAGAAAGAATAAAAAGTGGTATCATAAAAGTAAAGAAAAAAAATTAAAAAGAAAAAACCATTAAAAAGAAAATAAGTAAGTTAGAAAGAAGCACAAGATTAACAACAAGAAAATAATATTAAAAATATAAAAAATCGAAAAATGTCATAATGATAAAAGAAAGGATATAAGTAATATGAAAACTAAGAAAAACAAACTAATTATAAAAAGTAGAATAAAATAATTTTTAAAAATTAGAAGAAAAAGTATAAAAACAATCATATTTAGATTGTTTAAATAAAAATAAATGATAAATACACTTTTTTTATTTATTTATAGTCAAACAAAGACAAAAAAAATAAAATAAATTACTTTCTGTTAAAAGAACCGATGTCGACCTTATTTTTGTGTTGGGCACATGTTCAATAGTCCCTCGAGTACCACCGGAAAAGCCCAATAGATCCAGGCTGGAGTCCTTGAGGGACATTTAAGGCCCAATATTATCCAACAAGTTCGGCCTGTCTGGGGCTATATCACAATAAACACAGCCCATTATTAAAGTACCTGACCAATAATAAATTACAGATGGGCAAGCCGCAAGGGTTTCGCAAGGGAAGTCTTAAGGATCATGACCCACACGCACTCTCAAACACGTGCAGTTAGACACGCGCTCAAACACGTGAAAAACACGTGAACAAATACGCACACGCGCACTCACATGCATCCACTGAACCCACTTGGGCCCCTTCCAAACACATTGACTAATTCTAGAGTTAATAGGAGTACAACAATAACTGCAACCAGAGATAACGGGGATTCTTGATATGAATTTCATGTGAATAGATGAATGTCAAAAAAATGAGAGCCGGGAGGAGTTATTTATTGGTGGGGGAGTAAAGAATAGAATAAGAGATAAATGACAGGATATGACTTGTTCATCTGTGTGTGGTAAAGTGACATAAATTTAATATAGACTTTACTATAGTATCTGAAAAACACCTAGAGGGGGGGGGGGGGGGGGGGGGGGGGGGGTTGAATAGGTGTAAGTGCTAATCTAGAACTAAATGCAAATACTAAGTGCCCTAAATGCGGAAGCTAATGTAAATCTTGCATAAACTTAATACAACACAACAAGTGTAGCCGAATTCCCCGTGAAGGGCTCTGGACTGAACCTCTTGATTCCCCTTGAATGGTTGAGGTGCTATGTGAAGCTCTTGTTGGTTAGTATAAGTTAGGCACACACACAATCAAGCCAAGCATATAAGGATGAATAGCAATATGACATAATCAAGCAACACAAGCAATGAATGATATGACAATATGAATGAATGATGCTTTGCACAAATGTAAAGAGAGAGAGTTTAGAGACAGTGGATCAAACGCAAACACAATGATATGTTTCGAGGTTCGAGCACCTTGCTCTACATCCCCGCCTACACCACCGTGTAGGATTTCCAATCCACTATACCGTCCACCGAGGACTCCCACGAGGGAACCTTCACCGAGAAGGATTGTACAACAATGGAGTACCGAACTCCTCTCTCAAACAACCACCTCACAACCGAGGGATAGGCCGTAGCCAAACAACAACAACCAACACCTCTACCGAAGTACAAACCAACTCCACCTCTCACAAGAGGGAGCAAACCAATCACCGATCACCTCTACCTAAGAGGGATACAAAAAGAACAAGGTGTACAACAAGTGGTATCTTTCAACCACAAACAATCTCTCTTTTCTTTTCTTTTTTTCCACAAAAAACAATGATCCTAATAGATAGGATAGAGGATAGCTCAAGTGTGAAAAACTAGGTATTTTGGAAAAAGCAACAAAGAAAATACTTGAGAAAATTCTTGTAAAAGATAGAGAATGAAAAACAATACAAATATCCCTAATCCTATTTTCTTTGATTTTCAAAAAACCAAAAAACAAAAGATGAAATCTTTTTGGTCAAAAACTCTTTTAAAAACTTGTTTAAACACTAAACAAACTCTGAAAATTTTCTTGTCAAAAGTCTTGTCAAAACAGCCCAAGAGATGGGGTATTTATACCTCCATCAGAAAACTAGCCGTTAGGCTGATGTGGCAGCTGACAGGCTGACGGTCGACCGGCCCGGTCGACCGCCAACGGTCAGAAATGGACCGTTGGGCAACCACGGTCGACCGGCCCGGTCGACCCAAACAAACAGAGAGCACTGCTCTCAGACCGGTCGACCCAGACGGTCGATCGTCCCAGTGACTCCAAACGTGCACAGATTTGTGCACGTCGGTCGACCGGCCCGGTCGACCGACTTCACCCAAGTCGACTAGATCAGTTGACTTAGTCGACTGATTGAAGCCTGGAAACAGAAATCTGGGTCAGAAAAACTGGGAAAAATATTTTATAAAAATCTTTATCTTTTCTGAAAATCCCATAAAACTTGTTTTAACATTTTGTATTGAAACACAAACTTGTGATAAAAATTTCAAGACATATATCAATCATATCAATCCATTTTTGAGTCTTGCAAATTTTATCAAAAATAAAACTTGTATTTTTATCAAACTTGATTTTTCAATACATGAATAGGATAGTCAAAATAAGTTTATCTAGCAAGTTTAAAACATGTATGTATATGTAGAACATATCTAATATACATAGAAATAAGGTAAACTTATTTGATCTACTATTCATGAAAAACAAATCCAAAACATAAATCTTTGTGTGTAGTGCACTTGAGCATATCAACTATACTAAACTTTACAAAGGATCTAAAACACACTATCTAACTATGAATACTAAGTCTTCTTGATGATCTTCATCTTCAAGTTGACTTGCTCCAAAAACTCCATCCATGGGCTAGGCAATGTGTGATCATGAAGCTTTGGCCCTGGAATCACCATGAAAAGCTTCTAAACACCTTGTTGAAGCTAATCACCAACTAATATTGGTTAATGATCTGAAACTAAATAATACAAGATTATTAGTAAATATAACTACATGAGTTAATCATCATCAAAACTAGAGTGGAAGGCCTTTGAGCCAACAATCTCCCCTTTTGATGATGACAAAACTCATGGAGTTATATATGCATGATTAAAGTTAAGCTTCAAAGAGCTCCCTCTTAACTCATGCATAAACAAATAAAAATATATGACAATGAAGCTCAAAAATATGTATGCAAATGTATGGAGATAAAACATATCAAATTCTTCAAATTCTTTTTCTCCTATTTGCAAAACAAAACATATATGCATATCTATTGTTTATTGTTAAGCATGAGAAAACTAAACACAAGTATGCATATAAACATGTATGCATCAACATGCATAAAACATATTCTAAAAGCTCTAGATACCAATTAAATTAATAAACATTAACAAAACACTAGATGCTCTAGATACCAAAAAACTTAATATATGCAAAAAATAAGTATGCATATATAAAATCAAACTCAAAATCTTTCTCCCCCTTTTTGTCAATCATCAACAAAGGGATAAACAATCCAAACAATAAAATGAGGGGTAAAAATCTTTCTCCCCTTTTAAGTCAATCAAAACATAAAAAACAATGTTCTCCCCCTTTTGTCTAAACAAAAAACAAAGTCAAGAAGGGGTGACAATCAATTAGGATATCAATTTAAAATATGTCAATGAAGTATCTTGATATCAATTGAAAGTAAACAAAAATCAATAAATGTTATATGCTATATACATCATGAAGAGGAAGACGCTAAGTTAGCTTCCCTACACATATGCATTACATGAAAGAGGGAGTTAAGCCCTAATTCACATAACACACATATGTAATGCATAAGAGGAGATGTGAAGCTCCCCCTACACACGTGTACCACATAAGAAGAGATGTTAAGCTCTCAATACACAATACACTCAACATGAATCTATATGTAGAAGAGATGTTAAGCTCTCCTTTCATATAGTCAATATAAATCAAAACTTTTATATTTACTTAAACAAAAACTTTTAGATACCAATTTAAAACACAAGACATCTTGAACTCAAAAGATAGTATTTCTTTTTAAGTCATATAAACAATTGAAATGACTATTTTTTATCATAAAGTAAGGGAGTGGAAATACAAATACCAATTGAAATATGAAAATCGAATTTCTCCCCCTTTATGAAATACCAACAAAAATTATGCGTAGGCTTAAAATAAGATACCAATTGAAAACTAAATCAATTGAAATTAAAGTAGAAGCTCAAGGTGTTGGGTTAAGCTAGAGCTTGAGTAAACAAAAAACTAAAATTTGTGATATTTTTGAAACACAAATAAAACATAATGTATGAAAATTAGATACCAATAGAAATTGATACCATTGAAATTGAAGCATACATACATAAACAAATATATGAGTATACCAAAAATGTCAAAATTGATACCGATTGAAAGAGTTCATGATACCATTGAATCAACAAATAATAATCAAGTGTATATCTCATATAATCTACCACCCAATCATGGTTCAGTTTTAAATGATTTCACTGTAAAGCATATATGAACATGATCTCCCTTCCAACCGCCCTTGGATGGTAGAGGTTTTCAAAATAGATTTGAAAATAAGCTTAGTTTGAAAAAATCTACCAAAATGAAGAATACCGTAACTAGTTAAATGAAAGTTTTGTTAACCAGTACGAAATCCTTCAAGTAAGGAATAAAACAAAATAATTTTTCATAAAAACATGAAATCCACAAGATAATCAACACTCTATTCAATTAGGCATAAATATGACTCATGAATACAAAACATGAGCAAGCAATAAATGTGTGTGTACAAATAAAGTGTGAATATCATAATCATGAAAATATTCAATTAAGCTCATTATTCCTTAAACATTGAAAAACACGAAAATCATCAAAACTTATTTAATCTTCATGGCATATGTATGTCAAGTACAAATTAAAATATACATACATATCCAAAAACACAACGAGTCCACAATTTATATATGCATGAAGGCACGTGGCTCAAAAGGATATTCATGTATATCTAATAATTTGGACAAGATAGACATATACATGAAGTCAAACAAAAACACATGGAAATATGAAAAACTAAATTTTTATAAAAACAAATTTCATTTAAGGTATATGTATGAATTGTCAACACAATAAGTATACATTACATATCTAAACACAATTGAATCCATATAAGATTGCATGAAAGGCAAATGACTCAAAGGGTATACATGTATTATTAAAAGTTTGGCAATACAAACATATACATGAAGTGAAAATCATAAAACAAATCCAAAAATGGAATACAAGTTTTAAATGTATGAATCATCAAAACTAGACTATACTAGCACATCTAATGGGTTCAAATAAGCAATCAAGCCCAAACAATATAGATTTATTTGTGGCCCACTATATGCACAAGTATATCTTCTAGTTTAATGAAAACTAACATCTAAACATGTAATCAAGGCATAAAGCATAAAAACAAATCATTTAGACTAGGATTTATAATAGTGTCGTAAACATGATAAACTTAAACATGATTATTATGAATATCCACATGATATTAGATTTATGATGTACATGATAGCTAATCAAATACGAGAACATAAATTAATAATCATATTAAACATGGGTGTCTCAAATACTATACATGTATGTCAAGAATCTAATTAACATGACTTTCATACTAATCACTAAAATAATGAAACATGCTATAAACAATGAATATGAAAAGCATGTAAACAATAAATAGAAGTTAGGGATCGTTACCAAAAACCTAGAAAGGCAACTTCCTTGTCTCCAAAACATGGTGGTCCTCTCACCAAATCTTCCTTGAAAGTGATTGCATCCAAATGATTCCTTTTAAGCACGGAACGCATCCACTCCAAGGTGTCATCACTCTCACGTCATGTGAGAGCCCACACCTACATTAAACAAAGGAGGGTGTGGTCTTTGGTACCATACTCTTTGGGTCCATGGGGGTTAGTACCTTCTTTAACCCAAACAAATTCTTTGCTAAATTTACATTATGTAATCTATCAAAACAAAATTTAGGAAGGTGGCCCTTATGTCCACAATGTGTACAAGTGTACACATGAGCATACATATGGTGATGGGTGTGTTCGTGAGAAGCATGTGTATGCCGTGAGGGTGGGTGTGCATAAAAGTTGGAACTTGTTTTTACGAACCAAGGATTCCAAGCGTGTGTGGGTTCATGGCACATTGGCTCCTAGTGGAGCCCAAACAATCTACTCTCTTCTGTAACATACAAATATCATCATTAATCTTAGAAGAAGAGGGTACAGCATTAGGTAGACTAGATGAAGAAGTTACACTAGCATGACAAACATGTGCATCCATCTTATTTTGCAAAACAATATTTTCTTCAAACATACATCTAAATCATTTGAAATAGAAATAATTTTATTTTTCAAAGCAA